>WYDI02030106.1:0-130540 GCA_009867235.2 Psittacus erithacus
TTATTTTATTTTATTTTATTTTATTTTATTTTATTTTACTTTATTTATTTGTTTAAAATTTCAAGTATTGACAAAATTGATGAATGATTCTCAGCTCTGTGAAGTACTTATTAAGGCAGGGAACTCTCCCAGGGTGATGGTAGGCGCTTCAGAAGAGCTGATGCTGTCCTCAATACTAGCTGCAGTAGAAAAGAGGGATCCCACCAGGGACAAATATCCCTAAACGGGTGCGGGATCAGGCTCTGCCCTGGTGTTTGTATTTCGCAGGACTTTTGCAGAGGGGCATGTTCGTCTGTGCATGTTAAATGCTTGTGGGGTTAGAAAGAGCCTGGGTTGCTTTGATCCTAATCCAGCGGCTCTGGGCAGCAGGGCATGGGCTCCCTTTGCTTTTACACATGCATAAAACTTTACTTAAAACCTCCTGACGTTTTCCTTCTTGGAACCCCACGGCAGCGGCATGTTCCTGTGCGGGACAGGACCTGTTTCTGCTGCCTCCATGGCTTCTCCGAGCACCGGGGGCTGTTACCCAGCGCGGCTGCGGGCATGCGAGAAGGAGGCGTAGCGGGAGAGCGGAATGGCTGCTGTCCCTTTAAGAGAGGCAGGGGCAAGGAGCGGTGCCATGGCAACGGCTTGACTGCCGTGACCGGAAGTGATTGGCGGGTTAGAGGTCGCTGGTGGCAGCGGGAACATGGCGGCTGCCCTGGCGGTGTTGGGTGCTGGCGGCGGCGCGGCCGTGCTCCTCCGGGCGGCGGCCCCCTGAGCGGGGCGGGGGCCGAGCCGAGCCGAGCGCCTTCCCGCCGCGGTGCTGTCCCGTGTGAGGTGAGAGCGGGCGGGCTCGGGCGCTCCGTGGCAGGCGGCAGGCCGGGGCCGCGGCCTTACCGGTTTGTTCTGGGGTTTCTCACCCGCCTCCCGTCTCTCCGCAGGCATGGTCGGCGCGCTGTAGCAGGGCTGAGAGCCGCGGCGATGCCAGAGGAGGAGTCGCGAGAGGAGCGTGCTTGAGCCGGCCTGAGGATACGTTCAGTGTGTGTGAAACGTGTATGTTACCGACAGTGGGGGTTTGGTGTTGCTGCTTCTGTTGCACCTAGAGCAACGAGCGGAGGCATGTTCTGATCTCATCTTTAGTATCGCTCCATTTGGGAAGAGTAGAGCCTCTTGTTCTGACTTGCACATACACCAAAGTCAGTTTTTGCCAACGGTAGCTGTGTAGTTTTCCTTGTTTGCTGTGTGTGTTGTCCCTTCTCCTGCCCATGTTGTCGTGTAGGCTGTTTTCTCAGCTGGGATTGTCCTCTGGCAAAGCTAAACTTTGACCTGAATCCTGTCTTGTGTAAGAAGCATGGGGTGAGTGTCAGAACAAGGCATGTAACTGGCACAGCCAGGCTGTTCAGAGCGTAACTCTGGTTGCAGAAAGCTGCAGACTGAAAAAAGAATGCTAGAATTAAACTCTGTGCAGCTTCACCTTTGTGCTTATGTGAATCCATTGTAATACAGGACTTGCTTGTCACTAGATTCCTTTTTTACTCTTTAGTTGTGCCAGTGGATGGAGTGGACTATGCTTGCATGATGGGAAGTTTGCTTATTGATTACTACAGCTTGCTATATTTCACTCCATAGTAGCTTGTTTTGAAGACACCACCCACTGTCTGCTTTTGGACCCTTGGACTTTTTAGTAGTGGTTGCCACAGCAATATTTTAATGTTTCTCAAGCACAAACTTATTTCACTGAAACACAGATTAACAGATGGTCACCACCATCACCCCCCTTCTTGCTTTACAAATGAGGAAACTAGAATTAAAAAAAAGGAGAAAAGCCAAAGTATGTGTTAAATTGAGCACAGAAATCTGAAACAAATTGTTGGCCTTTGTAATCAGATTTTATAGTATCATCCAGTACTCTGAACATGAAGCTTTTGTGACAGCTGTAATACCTGTCTCCTCTGCAAATCAAAGTACAGTTTAACAGTGTGAATAGTCTGGTCAGTGTGCGGCCTGCAGCTGAGGAGTGTGGTCTCACTCCTTCACCATGGTTACACATGGTTATGAGTTACCGCTACTCTCTTTGTAGTGGATTAATGGTTGGATGATTTCAGGGACAGTTGATCTAACAGTTTTAAGGGGAAGGCTTTCTGTCAGATGGAAGTTATTCCAGTGAGTGTTTGCTCCAATATGAATGAGAGCTGTTTCTCCTTCTGCACTAATGTAAACCAGCTGTGGGTTAAGTATAATGTGAAACTGTACCTTGAGAAACCAAATCTCATATTGGCCATTCAGAAAATCAGGGCTACATATAAAACTTCTGAAAAGTTTGGATTTTAAAAGGGGAAAAAAAAAAGCCAGCTATGTGTAGGGAGCATGTGGTAAGAGTGAATGGAGTATAAGCCTGTGAAGGAACATTCCTGTCTTTCCCGAGTATTTTCTCCATTCACTTCATGCCACAGAGCTTCTGTGCTGGAAAAGGGAACTCTCCCAAAGCCTTATTTAGACTTCAGGGGCTGTTCCACCATGTGTACTCAGTGAGGCAGGAAACTTGAAAGGAAAATAATGCTGTATCCTACTGTCAAAGCCCAACTAAAGTTGTGTGGTGAAACTTTGATTCTGGTATGTTCCTCAGTCTTCATGAGTTTTGCTTTCTTGGAGTGTCCTCCCCTCCTCACAAAAACAATCTGAAAAGGAAACTGGAAGTGTCATGAGGTGTAATTTTCACAATGACCTGGGGTTTTAGCAGTGTGAGGCTACTTGATCTAGCAAATCTTTTCTGCAGTTGCTCAGGTGGCAGCCTGTTGTGGTTTGTCTGTTCCTGCAGAGCCTCTACTTCTTCAGCAGCTATTTTTAATAATGCCAGGCTAGGTTCTTAATCACCTGAACTGTCTCAGGCGCAAATCCTCTTGTCCTTCTGCTTGCTTTGTATTTGATTCTATCTAGGACTTCTCACTGTAGAGTTTCTATCTCATAATTTTTGTTTAGACAGTCTCATTTATGTGCTTTCTTAGCTGTCACATGTCTTGTCCTTCCATGTGCTGCTGCCCCACATGACCCCCATCTCTGCTTTGCTAAAACACACCTTCTCCTTTTCTTGGCTGCTTCTTCCAGCTTCTTGGGACATGCAGAGTCTTCATGTCAGTTTATGCTTTTCTCCTACCAGGTCATCGCTTATGAGCTATCTTTGTTTTCCTCTGTCCTTGGATTCCTCATTTCATTCTCCTGTTCTCCACTTACTCTTGTTCAGGGCTGTCCTTTCCTTGTTCCATCAGGTTGTGATGCTGAGAACACACAAACAAGATTCCTTATGTTCTGTATGTGATATTGAGTTCCATAATCTGGTTTAATATTTTATTAGCTAGGGGCTGAGGAGCGCTGGCTTGTTTGTGTTGTATGTGTGTTGTTTGGTCAGATAAGAGCTGGGAGGGGGAATATAAGAGAGGGGAAAAATAGAACTTTTAGAGTTGACTTTTTGTAACAGGTCCCTGCAGAGTGTGGGCAAAAGCTTGTTTTGTGTGACATTTGTTGATCTGACTGAAAAGTAAATTGCTCCAGAAAGACAATTCTGCATTATCGTAGAATCACACAGAATGGTTTGGGTTGGAAGAGACCTTAAAGCTCATCCAGTTCCAACTCCCTGCCACAAGCAGGGACACCTTCCACTAGACCAAGCTGCTCTAAGCTCCCTCCAGCCTGGCCTTGAACGCTGCCAGGAATGGGGCAGCGTCTCTGGGGATCCTGTGCCAGGGCCTCAGCACCCTCACAGGGAAGAATTTCTTCCTAATGTCTCATCTAAGTCTCCCCTCTGTCAGTTTAAAACCTTTCCCCCTTGTCCTGTCCCTACAGGACCCTGTCAAAAGCCCCAGATTTCTTGTCAGGCTCTTTAGGCACTGGAAGCTGCTCTGAGGTCTTCTCAGAGCTCTCTCTTCTCCAAGCGGAACAACCCAAACTCTCTCAGCCTCTTCACAGGAGAGGTACTCCAGCCCTTGGAGCATCTCTATGACCCCTTCTCTGCGCTTGTTCCAACCAGTCCACATCACTCGTGTGTTCGAGGCTCCAGAGCTGGGTGCAGTTATAAAGTCCATTGTTGCTGCTGCAGGGCACAGTGAGATGTGAGAAAGCAGTATTAGCAGACTTCTTGAAACGTAGACAAAATGTCTCTTCTTTTAGTCTTTTTCTGTTAGCTGAGCTAGTTTGCTTGTGAACTTGTTTTGCTGTAATAAACTTAATTTACTCAATTTGCTTGTATTAGTGTTTCTTATGTGCTTGGGCACTCAAAACTGGAGGAATCTTTATTTGTCAATACAAAATGAATTGCACGCTAGGTTCACGCTCGGTCCTTTCATGAGTTTGAGAAAATTAATCTGCCGTTAATCTGACCACAGGTTTGGTTTGGGTTTTGTTGTTTTAGTTTTTTTATTGTGCTGAAACAGAACTGATTTTTTTTTTTTCATCTTGCTCCTTTTATACATGCCTTCCCAAGACTTTTCATCTGTGATACTAAAACTCCCATGACTCTTGAGGAGTTTTTCTTTGGGCATCCTTTGGTATAATACCTGCTATTTATGTTATTTTAGGTATCAAGGGAGCAGGTATTGCTTTCCTTCCAGTGCTTCTGAAAGGTATTGCTTAATCTCAAGTGCCTTCTCATTGAATTTATGGTATTTTTGTTGTATTTAAGGCATCCAGCGTATCTTACGTTTGAAAGAAATCTGCATCTCTTTGCTCTGTTCTTCAGAGGTGCCATGAATGCTAAATGAATAGACTGCCTGATAAGTCTATATGAAGCAGTTATGTGGATCGCACATTGCTTGTAGAAAGAGGATTAAAACTGCTGTGGTCATTTATGAATTGCTGTTTGCGTCATGGAAGTGTTACTCTGTAACTGCAGTGTCCCCAGACATGCTTGCAGTTCCTGGATGCTTTCATATATGAATGATAGGTTGGTTGTTTTGTATTCCCTCACCAAATCAATGAGAGGACAAACTGGTTGTAGTCACAAGATTGAAAAGATAACCAAACACCCATGTTTTTATAGGAGAACAAGAAATAAAACACAACACCACAACTAAGCTATTAATTTCTCTCTCTAAATCAAAGACAAGCAATAGCAGGCAGTGCAGGTGCTGGCCAGTACACTGGGCCTGATTTTTAAACAGGAATTGAGTTACTTTGATTTCCTGGAATCCTGTTAGTTGCATCAGAACAGAAATGTTTGTTGTAGTTCAAGATTTAACTTACTGTTCAAAGTAACTGGAATTTATTATAGTTTAATATAGAATGAACATACAGATCTAGGGTTATTGTGCTATCGTATGCATATACATATGTATATAAAATTTTCTTTTAACTTTTACATGGTCAGTATGGTAATGATTACACCCAAATAAAGATGTTAATTGTGGAGTAACAGGAAATATGCTGTATGCCCCTTCAAATCTATTAGCAAGATCCTCTCTGCTGTTTGAAGGTACAAATGTCACCGTTTTGCTACATGTGAGATGTGTGAAATACCTTGTGTGGCCACTGGTGCAGTTTTAACAATGATAAATCCTCTCTTCAGCTTGATCTCAGCTCTGGGAGAGTCAGAGGCAGTAGATGAAAATTTCAAGCACTTTTTCTTTCCCCAAAGAAAACTATGTCTAAGTAATTAATTCCGCATCGCTTGGTAATTTTGCTCTTAGGTTTCATCATGGTTACTGTTATCTAGTGCTGATATTGATTCTTTAACATCGATTTCCCAAATTTTCACGCAAGCAACAATCTGCAGCCTGCATTTGTTCAGATCAAGTATTAGCATTATGTATTTGAATTCAGAAGATAATTGCATATCTTGCAAATTACCCAATGTCTGTTTCAGCTTGAAACATTTAGAAATCCATTTTAGTTTCTCATAATTACAGTGTTTTAGTCAGACAGCCATCTAAACTTAGGACAGCACTTTGGCAGTGATCTGCTTGTTTTTCTAAAATGAGCACGGTTTCTGTGGTTAAATTTTCCTTTCATTTAAATATAGATTTTAATCGGCGTAGGCCAAACTTTTCCAACCATGTTTAAAATTAGCTCAAGCCATATTTTGGAAAGTATGTTCTATTAATGTGATTTAACTTATATAGAAAAATGTATGCAGAAATGAATGTTTTCAAGCTGATTAATGCTTTTAAATTTATATTTTATTTGCAAAAAGGTTTATAGACTGGCTCAGATATGACTTGATACTAGGAGTGTCTTTATAATAAATACCACTGAGAGCACTTCATGCTGTGCTTCTGAAATCTGAAAGGTAGCTGTTCAGAAAGAAACCATAAGTTCCACTCATCAAGCAGCTAAGTTACAACATCAAAACAAAGTAAAATGCTTGCTGTTCTTCCAGACTTCCATGCAAGTGTTCTTTTGGAGATTACTGACGTTTTCATTGGTTGTCTTGTACTTCTTTAGGCAGGGTATAGTTACCATTTTCAGTTGGTAAGTTGAAGTTGTAAATAGATGCATAGCAAGTGTTGAGCTTTGTGTACAGGATATTCAACCTTGTATGTATTCTGAAATAGAAGTGGGAACAAATTTGAGTTGAATCTCTCAGGTGGCTATTGCAGCTTCCTGAATTAGTGCTAAACATTTGGTAGTTAAAGTTTCTAGAAATGTATTAAAAACCCCAAACCAAACAAAAATCAAACAAAAAGTCCCCTCTGAACTGTTACCAATCTTACATCTCAGTTTTTGCCCAAAGTCAGGAAAAAAAGGTCTTTGCTATACCTAGAAAGTTTTGCAGGTGGCAGAGAGTTCAAAGATGACGGGAGTCAGCCTGTCAGCAGATTTCTCTTCAGGTAGACTGTTCCTACTGATCACAGGTCAGGTGAGGTGCTTTCACAAAGAATTGGGAGGACACATGTCGTCAGAGGGAGATGAGTTGTGTGGATTTCCATTCTATGGAATACAGTGTGTTTTGATGTGAGATGTGCAGGTTAGCATTGGCACACTGTTTCTGGAGATGTAGAAAATGATGTAGAAAAAGAAATACTGTCATGGTTTGGACATGAGACTGTAGGAAATCTGACTTAGTTTTTCAGATGTTTTATTATTCAGATGCTAGAAAGACTAGGATCCTTCTAGGTTTTAATACTTAATCTTACAGTAATTATGTGTCTGTTCAGCTGATCAATTCCCTTTTCTGTCAAGATCATGTTTGTTTCTGTGATTTTAATCATCTGTCATAAAGCGAAGAACATTGGTTTTGAGAAAGCTGATGCTATGGCAGTAGTAAGCAATAGCAAATTTATCAGTGACTGGTAAATCTTACCTTTTTCGCCATTGCTGCAGCTTGTGGTATTATAAGAAACTTAAATGGAACAAACACTTTTTAATTTCACTTAATGATTTTTCTCAACTCGGACTAATTCTTACTCAGAATTCATGTGGTGCAGTGGGAATGTCTCAAGCATTCATCTCACTGATGAATGTTACGTGTGAATCAGTAGTTACATGTTTTGTGCTCATTGAAAAACAACTTTTAACTCTTCTGGTATGGTAAAGCCAGTAGACAGTGATAACCACATGCTGATCTATGGGAATCAACTTTGTTCAGAGTGAACCAAGCTGCTAACTGGCTTCCAGCTTTCAGGCTATGGTCAGAGCTTGGAGCTTGTCCCTGGTTCTGCTGAGTAAAGATTGTGTATCAGATGGAGCTGGGCGCCATGTGCTCTGGGGAGTCGTCACTAAGTCCTTTAACAAAGCCAAGGAAAACTACGAAAGACTTTTCAAAGAGCAAAACAAGTAGAAGAAATGCTTACCTGTTATGGCCCTGTTGGGTTTGTAGTCTTTTTTTTTGTTTTATTTTAATACTCCACCCATGGAAAACCTCTTTCTCTTGAGTACATTTCATAGAGTGTGAGGTGATACACTCCTGCCAGGGGTATTGAGCTAGAGTTTGTTAAGGAGAGGTTAATCATATCCTTTCGGCCTCTTGATAGACAGTAGCTTTCTTCTGGTCTTCCCTCTTCAGTGTGAAAGTACCACTAAATCTGTCAGCTGAACTAGTGAATTTCCTTGAAAACAGTTTTAGCAATTTCTTTCAAGGTCTCTTGCCCAGGTCAGTAGATTTGTCCTTAGGACGTGTAAAAACGATGCACTGCCAGTGCGCTAATTTTGTGTAATTCGTCATCAGATAGTGGAAACAATGTTGTGGGAATTGGCATGCATTTCACGTTTGGAAAGGGGATGTTTGGTTTGGTTTAATCTCTCTTAAATAATTGCAGACTGTTTAGGAAGATGGATTTTAATGTTCTGGGTGCGTTTGATCTCTTTAAACTTTGAGGATAAACTGTTTTAGAACGGGATTGGTCATACTGTGTTTTGTGCCGTCTCCATGAGATGGATAGATTTTGCACTAGAGTTTCCTTACAAAAATACTTGTGTGTCAATCTGATTTATAACAAGTGTTTTGCAAACTCATCTATTTCTAACCACTGAATGTGACAAAGGGTGTGTCTCTCAAAATCATGGCTTTACCCAGAGAAGTTTGTTCTGCTATTACGAACATCAGGTTTAAGTTTTCACTTGAATACCAAACTTTAAATAAAATCCTGACAGTTACCCACTGTTTCCAGCGATTGCATGGGTCTACTGCGCATTACAAAATGGATACTTCACTGTTTTGTCATAAATGATTGTATCTTTAGATCCAAATTTCCAAAATTTACTTAAACCAGTCATTTTTGTGAAAGCTTTCTTTGCAGAATGTTTTGGGGATTTTTACTTCTATTGTAGTAAAGGTAGGCATTGTACTTCCTGTATCTCAGCTCTATTCTGAAGAAAGAATCTTGGTCTCTTTCCTAAACATTGAGAAGCATTTAATTTTGCATCTCTGTTGGATACAGGGTTAGATGTTGAACAGTGTCAGTTCCACTAAGCAATAAAAAAAATCTCACTTTAAAACAATGCTTTAACTGAATAACACATCTTATTTAGGTTTTGACAGTGAGTAAAAGAGCTGTGTGTTTATCTTGTCTGCCACCTTAATAGCTTGTGAATGACAAAAGCCTGTGAATATGTCCTGTGTTAAACAGCATGTTGCTGTTGTAGTAGGTCATTGAAGGACCTTGAGAGATAACTGATCTGTAAAATTGAGACAAAGGCTCTGTAGTTATGGCAGTATGGAAATTAATTCTAGGTAGGGGCAAGTAAGGTTTAAGTGGTCACAACAGGGATATTGCTGGAGTGATTGTTGATAAAACGGGGCTACGTATTATCTTCTGTTCAGAGGGAAAATAGCTAAGATTTTTTTTATTGTTAAAGTAATTTGCAGTAGGCTAGTCTAGTGAAGAAGAATATGATATGATATGCTGAACACTTGTGCATTAGAGTATCTTTGAAAATACACAAATAGCAGTGATTTTTAATTGAGAAAGAACCTTATGGAAAGTTTAAAGGATTCAGTAAGCTTTGATGGGGTCAATCACATGTTAGCAAGATTCATTTTACATGTAGGCAGTGGCAAATAGAAGTGATGATTATGGCTACTTTTTGTGCCTTTTTAACTTTATGTAAGGCATCCATAAAAATCTTTTAAGAGTGATATTGCACATATTGTCCATAGCTTTTTCATGAGCATTGGGCATGCAGAATTAAGCTTGTTTTCAGAACAAAAGGTATCATCATTGTAAGCAGAAAGCTAGAATGAGTTTGCATATTAGAAAGAAAGATTCCATTTTCTGTCTCTGTCACCTCCCATTGTGTCTTGAAATGCAGAATTAGCTGAAAAAGGCTGAAGTTTATAAGCATGTCATTTATTCATAAACCTAAAATAAGCAAACCTTAAAATTTAGGGAAACTGTTAGATTTGGATTTCAGTGCAAGATATTCTCTATGTATGGTATTAACACAGATGATAATGTTTACTAGCAGCATCACAAAATGACATATTGGATAGGAGATACCCAAAAATGGAAAATAGTAGTGGCACAATATTGTTGTACATAGAGTTCCACAGGCTGCTGAATATTTTAGAATGGAAGTTTTCAGCAGTGCTGAAAATGATCAAACCTGGCAGAAGAGTGATATTTTATAAATACTTATAGCGTGACAAGAGGAAAGAGAAATTATCAGCAGGTATTTCTTCATCACTTAAAGACTGCTGTTACTGCTGTAGCTCTCGAGCCATTTAGCTAAGTGGTTTAGGGGTAGTATATATTACAGATTGTAAAGCAAATGCATTTGTTTAGCCTCAATATGCTGTAAAGATCCAGTCTCCCAGGGTTTTTGCATGTGGGACCTTAGCATGCAATGGGGGCAAGTCTTGCAGCTTTTAAGAATTTGGGGTTTAGTGTTCATATGGAGGAGTGGCCCCCCCCAAGGAGTTGCTTCTCAATGTCTGTCGTTCTTTTGAAAAAGGCTATAAATGATTTTAATGTTTAGAGTGAGGTTATCAAGCACTTTGATTTCTGGTTTGGGAGCTATTTGATACAGAATCGTCAGGTTCTTGTTCTTAATTATATGATTGTTTTCTTCTTAACATCTCTCCCCTAAGCTGAACCTTCCTGAGAGCTTTCAGGTTTCTGCCAGGCATGTACTGAAGAGCTAGAACATAAAAGTGAAGTTCATATTGGAATGAGATCTGGAGAGAAGCAAAGTTGTGGGCAAGTATTTTTCCTTTTTCCAGACATTAAGCTGCAGCCACATTAATAATATTTCTACAAAAACATTACTGGGCTAATTTAAAGCAAAACTCTAGAACTGTTATATCCCACATGGCATGAAACATTCCTGCATTTTTTTTTCCCTGGTGTATTAACTTCTTACACAGAAAGGAAATGAATTTTAGAAAGAATGTTATACATAAACCATTTGAGACATTCTCTGTTAAGGAAATACCAGCTGTCAGGAAAGATGCAGCCAGTATTGAGTTATATTAAAAACATTGTAAAGGAAATATTTCTCAAGGAAAAGTGGATTAATTAAAACATTTTAACTATTTTTGCTCTGGAAAAAGGCTAAGGAAGTTCTATATAAGCCCCTTTTAAATGCAGCCATTATTAAAAGCCATGAATTTATTTTTCCAGAAGGAAGTTGACTTAGGTAAGTTGTTCCTTCATGTAGAATAAAGTAATTTTCTGACTAAAATATAACTGGTAGGAGGGCAGGGGGAAAGAGAGAGAGAAGAAAGACTTGGGAGTTATTATACTTTTATTACCTTCAAATTCTATAAGCTGGCTTACATTGGTTCTTCTTGATGGACAGAATTTATATCAAAAGGAAATAGATTACATTTTAGGATTTTCATAGTAACATCTTTATTTGAAAATTGGCTCTTTTATGAGCAATTAATAGCAGTAGGAGGCATTATTTGGCTTCTGTAGAGGAGAATAGTGAAGTGCACATAAAAAGGTACCTGGATCAGGCATGTGAAACATTAAATATGATAGGATTTACACTTTCTTAATTCATTCTAGCCTGCTGCCTTTAAGGAGTTGTACACTGAATACACAGATTTACTGTAATGGTTTAAACCAGCAGCTTTTGGATTAATTACCAATTTGTTTGTTTCCCCATTAATTTGTTGGTGCTATCAGCTACCCTGAAACGTAGCAAAGACGGACACAGTTGTAGCTGTTACCTTATAGACAGTGCTCCAGTCTTTTTTAAAATGTTTTGTTTATTTAGGTGAGCAGGATGAAGGGGATGCTTAGATGTGATGTGACCTATTGAGATGTTGAGGTTTTGATTTTAGCGTAAATAGTGTATACCGGGTGTTAGGTGTTTGCCCGTTTTAAGACCCTGCCTTTTCATTGTAATTATTTTCTGGAAATTCATGTAGCTCAGAGTGTTTTGGTTTGTTTCACATTAAGGTTGTATTTCTCAAGTTCCATGATTGCTGTTAGAGATGAGCAGATGTTGTTCCCCCAGATTCTCTTCACACTAGGCGTATGATCTTTGACTTCGTTAAAATACCACCAGAAACCCAAGTACCAAATGATACATGGGCTAAATTTTATAATGGCACCCACATCTCCACATTTGAACTGACAGTCTATAGTTTCATTAACACATTACCTCTTTTCTGCTTTAAAAAACTTGCTGTTCTGGATGGCTTGTATTTTAAGAATGCCTTAAAGATTTAAGGAGTGTGGTATGTAGAATGTGTTTTATTTTGCATATACTTGATGTTGTACCGTGAATTGAATAAAGGATTGAAGATGATCATCTCAAGGTTTAAATGCCAGTGAAGAACAGGATTTTGCTTTTTACTTGCTAAGCAAGACATGTAATTAACAATAACTAGTTTTGATCCCTGTATTGAATAGTAAGGTTTCTAGTTGGGTACTTATAAAGAATGCAGAGCTTTCACAGCTGCAACTGAAACTAATAGCAACTGTGAATTATGCTTCTGATGTACTGCGCAGTGACAGAGACTCTGAAAAACATTAGTCTGGAAACATTCCAGATTAGGCAGGCACAATTCATATACTTTGATATAATGACTGATAAATGACTGATGTATACTTTTAGGTAGTAGTATAATGTGCATAATATGGAGGAAAAAGCTAAAAATAAAGGGTTTTAATGGCTCAGGCTAATTTTAGCACTGTACTATGAGAAGGGGAAAAAGGAATACAAAGTAAATCTCCCTGTTAACCCTGCTCTCGCAGCATGTGCGTTGGGTGAGGCAGGGTTCCTGTTTGAAAAAACAAATAACACGGCCAGGAAGGAACAGCCTTAATTCTTGTGTTTCATAACTTCTATATGTTTGATTGTGCAGCTTCAGCATTCCAAATATGTTTTGAGTGTGCTGTGGAGGTAACAATTCACTAGCAGTGTGCTGGGTACTGCTGACTGCCCAGATCTTTTAGCTGTGAACCTAGCAAAGTGTAATCACACTGTGGGTAACCCCTTACTAAAGGTGATGTTCTCCCTCATGTAATTCCAGTGGTGCAGTATCAGACCTCAGCTTTTCAGACTGAAACTAGCTATTGTATGTTAGACTTATCATAGAATGGTATGGGTTGGAAAGGACTTTAAGATCATCTAGTTCCAGCCCCCTGCTGTGAGCAGAATCCACAGAACATCTTCATCAATATGCTTCATGAATACGCTTTACTAGCAATCTGTTTAATCGTATGGAAACTGATAAGAGATTGTAGATCGATGCAGACTCCAAAGAGAAGTAAGTACGCTGAGTTCCTGAATATAGCATCAAAACCACTAATCATGTCAGGGCTAGGAAAAAAAATAATCTGAGTATTCCAGGTTATTTCTGCAAAGCAGATTCTGCAGTTTGCCTGAATAATATTGATCCTACATTATGCTTATCACATAAATCTCTCTTTTGTCCAGAATGAAGCAGTTCTTTGTGTATCACATATGCATGGTTGAGCATTTGATTATTGTTCCGAGAAGAAGGAAGAGGAAAAGAGTCTCTTTCTAATTTGTCAAGTCACATTCTGAAGTTTTCTTTATAGCGAAAACTGTATTAGCCATCTAGGGCCAGTCAGATGACTCTGCAATCAAGATGAAGGATGTTGGCTGGAAAGCCTTTCTTCTGGGAAATTAATACTGAACCACTATGCACTGATTGACTTTCACTGTCTAATTAGTGATAGGTTTGCCCAGTCTTTGTTGGCTTTCGCAGTGAAGTTAAGCCTAGAAATGTACTTGAAGTTATTTGATCTAAATATATCTTCATCTTTTGTGATACTTAGAATGAGACCAAGCCTATTTGATGAACTGGCAGACATCTTTACAGGTGGATAACTTGCAGGGATGCATTTTGATGAGGCACAAAGCTTGGAGTTTTAGTTTTATCCCAGTTTATCTTATTTGATGGTCAGTTACATCTTTTCTTCAGCTTTTGATTGGCGAAAAAAAAAGATATTGCTGCAAAGTATACTTCTGACCTGAATAGTAGAAAGTGACTAAAGTATATTATCAAAATATATAGCAACTTTACCAAAATTGCGGGTTGTAGATGTTCTTTAATAGGGCATCCTGCAGCTGAATTGAGCTGGTTCTTAACATATAGAAAACCCTACTTTTGGTGTAAAAGGGTCAGTTATGATATATGTTAATGTAATTTTCCGTCTATATGCTTGATATCTTTGTCTGACAATACAGAAACTAGAGATGGAAAGTTATAAAGAGAAATGATTTGACTACAGTAAGTGTTATGGGACAATTGATAGATGAGTCCCATTAGCTGTGTTGTGTTGAACTGCAGCCAGCCATTTTGAAATATTTTGAATCCTTAGCATTCCTGAGCAACTGGAGGAGAATCCTCTTCTGATATTCCTTCCAAAAGTGTTTATTGCTTATTTTTGTTGTAGTTTGGTGTAAGAATTTCAGTGAAGTATCAGGAAATGATTAAATTTTACCGTAGTGACTAATGCAGTTAAACCTCATTTAAAGCTTCAAATCTGTTACCATTAAAAAAGGTTTATGATTATGCTGTTAGAGGCTTTAGATCACTTTTAAATTTCTTATTTCCTTTAAATTACCTAAAATCCCACCAGTATAATACATAAGCTATTTATCTATGTATACCTTAATTTTATTGGTTGAATACAGAATCCTATAAGAGCAGTTTTGTGCAAAGCTAGTTTTGCAAGTTATTCTTTGTTCTATTCATTACACTTGTGCTGATGCATTTCCATTTCCAAACCTCATCAAAGTTTCCAGTTTATCAGCTTTCCGAAATGCAGAAAATGATTGGTCTGAGTGTCTTTGTGGTGTATGGTTTGAAGATAAGATATGTCTGTAGCAGCTGCCAAACTGAAGCCTGAAGCAGTGCCAGGACTTTTATGCCAGGAGTTTTATGCTGAGTTCTCTAGAATGGCTTTCTCTTATTTCTTGCTCTGTCACCATTAATCTCTTTCTTCTTTGCCACAGTGGTACTTACTAAAAAAAAATCTGATGTCCTGAGAAATGCTTATCAAATAACTTCTCATTTGGTTTGTCTATTATACACTTTTTGCATACTGCAGGTAGATTACTCTGGAAAGCACTATGAAAAAGTCATGGCTTAGTATAACTAAGTGAAGAAGATTTTTCAGTCATTGCTAATGTCTTGTAGTCTACCTAGACATTTGGTATTGCGTCCTCTTCCCCAAATATGGGGGAAAGGGAGAAGAGAGAGAAAGAAAAATATTGGAAGTTCATTGAACCTTTTTGTTCTGGAATATATTTATCTTTTCCCAAATTAGTTTAACTATTTTGTTAGACCATGTTGCGACAGAATACTGAGACCTTTTATGCATTATAAAAAGCTTTAAAATTGGAAACAGTTTTACCTGTTTCCTTCTTCTCATTTATTTTTGGCAATGATTAGTATGAAATTGTCGTCTTTGTCTCCATCTTCGTGTTCATACAGTCCTCACTGATTTAAGATCACCCATAATTCATCCATAATTCACAGGTGAAGATAATTCTCCTTAAAATAAGAGATACCTTCTTTATCCCTTTAGAGGTCTCATCAGCTTCAGGGAAGATAACTACTTAGCTTAAAGTAGGTTGCAGAGTCAGGGGTGTTATTTGGGAAAGAAGGTTCCTTTCCTCTTTTGAGTCTTAGGAGGCATGTGAATTGTGAACTGATGTGGTTTTAAGTGGCCATTAGAGCAATTTAAACATACGTTGTAACTAAGTCACCATAGGAAAATAATTTTCTTTCCTGAGGGAGGAAGGACAGAAGCACTTGTTATGTGCTATGCAGTCTGCTTTGCTATAGGCTGCTTCTACTCTTGTGTAATGGTCTTATGCTATAAGAAGGAAGAGAAGCACTTTAAACACAGGAAAACGTGGTTGTTAAGCCACAAAAAAAGTAAGAGGTTTCAAGAGCATGCCTAGTATCACAAACAGTGTCTCTCATTCTTGGTTTTGCTTTCCGTTTGAGAGTGACAGTTTAAAGAAAATGATAAAAAAGTGACTTTCCTTTAAGTGATGGAAATCTCTTTGTCATTTCTGTAATGAAAATGCTCCCACTTTGAAATGCTTCTTTATTTTCACAGGTTTGGAATGGCTGTAAATTCAACGACTTCAAAACGTGCCTGTGGGTTTGAATTGGCCTTCTTGACACGCACTTTGTTGTTAAATAAAACATTTTCATTGGCACAAACATATTTGCCTCACCTATTTTCATTTGCTAGTTGTGGGAATGGTAACATTAAAGGCTGTTTAAAATACATGAAGCAAGTTCTGGGGTCACTCCCCACCTGTTGTTTGTTTTGGTTTATACAAGAACAGTGAAAAGTAATCATGTTGGTGAAGTTCTGTTGTGTAAGTTGTGGTTCTGTATCCTGCAAGGTGTAGATTTACACATCAACAGGTTTGGCTGGTGCTTCAGGCAAAACTTGGGAGTTCTGGGATGGCGAACAGTGAGTGTTGGCAAGAAAGGTCACTTCTTAGCTTTAAAGTAACCTAGAGTACACTGTACTGCATTATGGAACAAAAGACTGTAAATACAGAAAATCTTTGATTAACTTCTCCCTTTCAAAGTGTCTTGACCTTTATTGAGTTCCCCTATCTGACATTTTTAGAAGACTTTTAGTATTATTTCCTTTCATTATAGAGGGTTTATTTGCGTATTTGCTCCTACATATTTCATTGTCATCTTCTTTGCCATGTGACTTTTCTTCAGCTACAATAGCATCTGCATTTCATATCAGCAGGGTTACTGTGGTAGGGTAGTGATGTAGGCCTTTTTTATATAAAGTTCTACAAATGCATTTGTGTAAGTAAATGTTGTCTTGGTAAGCAGAAGAAAAAAACAAGTAAAAAGGGGAAAAAATAGCAAAGCTGGGAAGTACCTACAAAAGCATTTGAAAGGCAGCATAATATATTCAAATTAGGAGTAAATCATGTAGGATTCACATCACATCTCTTTCTATTTTTAGTTTTGAAATTACTAGCTGCATTTTCTGTTTAAAGGTAATATATTTAGACTTAATGCAAGTGAATCATAGTATTGCGCTGTTATTGTATAAAATAGTGATTGTTGATTGTGCTTCTTATACTCTTAATCTTTTAGAGAGGGGGGAGAAGAAGCCCTTAGTGCTTTGGAAGTATCTCAGACATTTCATAGTCTGGGGTGGTGGTGAATAAATTATATTAAAAAATGCAGGCAACAGGAATACTTATTTTTGTTTTGTTGGAGTAGACTTCTGCAGCTGGCATCTTGTCTTTCCTTTTCTTCTGGTGTTAGCGACATAGGCTGTATGAAATTACAAGTAATTATTTTACAAGGAGTCATTACAGTCTTGATCTTTTTACATGACTGTTCATACTTGTTCTACTGTCTCAGCTGGTAGCTCCCAGCTGTTCCTTAAAGGTTATGCCAGCAGTGCCTATTAATACGGCTTTGTCCTTCCTTTCCCCAGTTCCTATCCTGCTGTTGCTGCAGCAGAATGGGAACTTTCTCCAGCAGTTGAAGGGTGATTAAATCTTAGTGTTCGGTGCCTTGGACAGCTGGCTAGCTCAACAAGATCTTCCTGACAGCATGTCAAGAACATCCCTTGCTCCATAATAACTGTCTGAACAAATCCCAGACACAAGAGCTAATTCTCTCCTGCCTGCTTTCTTCCTCTAATTCTGTGTTCCCTGAAGCCTTTGTTGTTTTACACAAGGTGATATTTACAACTAACAGTGCTTTCTAGTAAGATAGTGCATAAAATGGAACTTTTCCGTAGAACAAGATAGAGAATTTATACTTTTAAATTTTATTTTCAAGATTCCAGAAGAGGGTGGAGGGTGTTGATGAGAATCACTGGTCATTTGCCTTTAAGAAGCTTACAGGATCCAGGGATCCTATAGGATCCTGTAGGGGTGGAACTAGATGATCTTTGAGGTTCCTTCTAACTCAAACCATTCTGTGATTTTAATGAACTTGCTTCTGATTGGCTACCTGCTACTGGTAGTTGAGTGAAACTGAGGGTGGGATTTGCATCTTTGTTACTTGAATGGACAAGCTGTCTGGCTGCTGTCAATCCCTTTGTGGGTTTGGATACTCAGAACAGCGAAGAAGGCTTTAAAGATTGCTGATAGAGCAAAAGGATTAAGTCTGTTTATATAGAAGACAAGATCAGCCTGCTAAGATAGAGCAAAAGGATTAAGTCTGTTTATATAGAAGACAAGATCAGCCTGCTAATGAATGAGTAATGTTGAGAAGGATATAAGACCATGTCTTTTATGGCTTAAAATAAATGTTAACAGGGACTAAGAATAAACTTGCCATCACTGCCTACTGTAGGCTTTCTTCCTGCACCTTCTTGTGAAGGACATGGTTCAAGATACTGTTAGAGAAGATGACTGGGTGGACTACTGCTGATTCAGTTTGGCAATTTCTCTGGGTTTTCCACTGGTCATTTTATTCTTCAACATCATACAAGATAACAGAATCCCTTAGGTCAAGACACTGCAAATATTCATTCTGCATAAATGTTGTTCGGTTAAACACAAGTAGATCCGAGTTTACAGAATCCTTTCTTTCTTCAGCCTGGGCAATTTTCCAGTTTTCTGAGGGCAGGCAGCCCAGCAAGCACTCCTTCAGACAATTCCTCATCTTTCTTCTTTTTCCAGAATGAAAATCCAAAAATATCAGTGATGTGGGCCAAAATAACAAAGGAAAAGTGGGTGTTGCCACTTCTTGCCAGGTTTTTTGTAAATATTCCTCTCCTTCCCTGTCCCAGAATAATAACAAAACTTCCCAAAGAATCCACAAAATAAACCAGACTCTTTTTCGGCCTCTGATCTAATCCAGAGTAGGTGCCATAACAAAAATGCTAGAGAATAAGTACTGTAGAGGGTATAATTTTATCTGGCTATTGAGGTTTTATTCCTCCTCTGTCAAGGTTGCAAGAAATTCTAGGGCATGTGCTAGTCCTTGATGCTCAGCTGTTATTCTTGTTTCTGGGGTATTGATTGAGTTGTTGCCAAGTTGCTTGTATTTTACTTGATAGTGAGGAATCTTAACTGGGGTGTGAGTGTATGGGTTCTGTAGCTGAGGACAGACTGTGGTGAAATACTGTTATGGAGAACTGGAAAACTAGGGAATACAAGCTCCAGAGAGTGATCCTAGGCTACAGGTTCTCCGATTCATGCCTGCTTGTTCCTCCTCCAGCTTCAGTGACGTGATCAGAAGTAGTAAGTAGGGTGAATGGGTGCGATAGGAAGTGAGACCCAGGAATCAGTGTTAAGCAGAACAGAAGTGGGATTCAAAACCAAGGCTGCGCTGGCAGAATGAGTTAATACAACTGAAGGGCCAAAGACCACTGCTGGGAAGCAGGATCAGAAACTAAGACCACAGAAGAGGGACAGGAAGCAGGTTTTTAGAGCAATAATCAGGGTGTTATCTGCAGCTACAGAACAGCTGTTTGGGTTTCTTCTATACCAGATGTGTGTGACAAGCACTGTGAGTTCACAAGGTCAGTTCACAGAATCATAGAATGGTTTGGGTTGGAAAGGACCTTAAGATCATCCAGTTCCAACTGCCTGCCATGGACTGGGACACCTCACACTAAACCGTGTCACCCAAGGCGCTGTGCGACCTGGCCTTGAACACTGCCAGGGATGGAGCATTCACAATTTTTTTGGGCAATCTGTTCCTGTGCCTCACCACCCTCACAGTAAAGAAGTTTGTCCTTATATCTAACCTGAACTTCCCCTGTTAAAGTTTAAACCCATTACCCCATGTCCTGTCTCTACAGTCCCTGATGAAGAGTTCCTCTCCAGCATCCTTGTAGGCCCCCTTCAGATACAAGGCTGCTATGTCATTGAGAACCTCAGCCTTTTCCAAATTGAGGGTAGTCAGTTCTCCTGTTTCTTTCCAGAGAGGGTCCACATTATCCCTAGTCTGTCTTTTGTTACCTGTAGAAGCCCTTCCTGTTACCTATGACATCCCTGGCCAAACTCAATTCTAACTGGGCTTTAGCTTGCCTGACCTGATCCCTAACTTCTGGGCAATGTCCCTGTTTTCTTCCCAGGCTGCATGTTCTCACTTCCACCTTCTGTATTTTTTCTTCTAAGCTTCCTACAGAGTGCAGGGAATGTCTGCACCATGACAAATCTGCAGGTGCTGCATAACAGCATCCTTTAACTAAGTAAACCACAGTGCATGATTTTATAGGATGTCTGGTTTAGCTAGTTCTGATGATGATGAAGCATCTTAACCATGCTTTTAGCTGCAGAAGTAAATAGAACCACACCCTGAACACTTTCCTTGTAAAAATCTTTTATTTGATGCTTTGTATTGAGATTTTTGAACAGTTCCTAGTTGTTCCTAGGACAAGAAGTAACAGGTTCAAACTTAAATGGGAATTTTAGATTGGGTATAGGGAAGAAGTTCTTTACTGTGAGGGTGGTGAGGCACTGGAATGGGATGCCCAGGGAAGCTGTGAATGCTCCCTCCATCCCTGGTGGTGTTCAAGGCCAGGTTGAGCATATCCTTGGGTGACATGGTTTAATGTGAGGTGTCCCTGCCCATGGCAGGGGGGTTGGAACTTGATGATCTTAAGGTCCTTTCCAACCCTAACTATTCTATGATTCTTTTGTCCTTCTAAGTTTTCTCAGCAGCTCCTTATCCATCTTTCTGGCCTTCCTGCTCCATTTCCTGCTTGTTGGGACACAATGATCCTGAGCTTGGAGCAGGTAATCCTTGAATATCAGCCAGCATTCTTGGGCCCCCTTGAATTCTAGGGTTTTATATTATGGAACATAACTGAAGATGTTCCTGAAGAGGCCAAAGTCTGCTCTCTTGAAGTCCAGGGCAGTGAGCTTGCTGCATGCTCTTCTCACTGCCCTGAGGATCTCGAACTCAACCATCTCATTATCACTACAGCCAAGGCTGCCCGTCACATTCCCCACCAGCCCCTCCCTGTTCGTGAGCACGAGGTCAAGCATGGCACCTCTTCTTGTCAGCTCCACTATTACTTGCGGAAGTAAATTGTCTTCCACACAATCAAGGAACCTCCTGGATTGCTTGTGCCTGGCTGTGCCATCCATCCAACAGATATCAGGGTGGTTGAAGTCCCCCAGGAGGACAAGGGCCAGCAAGCGTGAGGCTGCTCCTGTCTATAGAACGCTTCATCCACAGAGTCCTCCTGATCAGGCAACCTGTAGCAAACCCTCACAGTAGTGTCCCCCATCACAGTTCTCCCTTTGACCCTGACCCACAAACTGTCAGCTGGCCTATGAGTTCTTTGAATGTTGGTGGCTGGCTGCAATTTGTCTGTCTTGAGTCACATATGCTGCTGTTTTCTAAAGGTTGTTCTGAGTTGAAATTCTTGGGGTTGTAATAAATTCACTATTGTGAGAGTTTAAAGATAATTCCCCCCACCCAAAGGTGTTTTCTATCAACAAGTCATTGAACTTAATCATGTTCATACGTGTGATAGGAAAGAATAATTTCTTCATCAGTGGATTTACTAGAGGATGTTCTGCTGCCTTGGTTTATGCATTCAAACTCCATGAGATTGCTGTCTCTTGATGTGTCAGATCTACACGATCGATCTGTATAACGTAATGACTATGAACTGTGCCGTGACACACTCAGGGAGCTAACAGATCATTCCCTGAAACCATTTCTACCCATGTGAGTTGTCGTGGGACTTGTGACCTTCTTACAATGTTTTTGAGGATCCTAATTGTGACCATTCTCCAAAGGGCAAGTATTTATGAAGTATTTCCTTGTCAGTGACTGTCAGACTGGAATTCTCAAACCAGAGGGAACAGCCACCCAAACTCAGACATAGTCTGGAATCTGAGGACCATGTCTGTGTAAGAAAAGAGCTTCTCAGTTCCTGTGCTTCTGCTTCTATTTGGATTGCTAATAAAGTTTCTGTTGTGGGTTTGGTTGGGTTTTTTTATAAATTTATTTATTTTGGAGAAAGCAAAAGATAGAAAATTTGATTCATAAGCTCCAGGCAATGTCTCATTGGAAAGCTCTTGGAAAACCACACTTGTTCTAGAGACAAACACGATGTCATTTCAGTAGCAGAATCCCTTTGTGAGCCTCCTGGAAACAAATGTTTTGCATGAGGCTCAATTTTTCTTGTTCTGAATTCATTCAAACAAATTACCCTGCAGACTCTATTTGTGGTAAACTTTTCTTGAGAAAGCCTTTTCTTGAGCCTTGTTCAGAATCAAGACTGAATCTGAATGCTTTTTAGTGTGTGAACAGGTAAACGTATGAAGCTGAGCACTGTGCCTCAGTCTTCTGAGAAGCTCAGATAAGTGTCCTTCAGTGCTTCCAGCTGGTGTGTCCATCTGTTCCCTAAACTATTGTGCTGTCCATGAAAAAGTACGTTGACCTGGAGCAGCCAAGCAGCTTGCTTTTCTTTAATTAGGTGATGACTTAAAATATTCACAGACTAAAGAAGACAATTTGCTTAGTAAAGCCAACTGATAGTAGAACCTCTCTTCATCTATAGGGATCTTTTTTCCCCTTCTGCATCTGAACAATCCTAAGTGTTTAGTTTCTCTAGTGCAGAAACAAAGATAGAAGGCTGGCTCAGAGTATCAGGGAGGGAGCTAAGACAGAAATCCAGATGACCTTGCTGAGACTTTGAAACATTTGCTTTCCAACTGATTGAGAACATAGTCATGAGAACAACGTGCTTGGGAATTTTCCACCTGCCCATTTGACGTCGGGCAAGAAAGAAACCATTCATTTCCTGACAGCATGTCTGAAAACTGGAAGTGGAATGCTTAGTGAATGTGCTTGGTTTTTTGGCAATCTGATTCATAGTTTTTGAATGCTTGTAGTTGCCAGTTCTTGATGCAGTACATTTTTTTTTGATTCCATGAATAAAAAGATGCAACAGGCAAATCTTGAGGGCGTCAGAGCGTACTGTGCTCTATTCTGTTTTGTTCTGCCTCAAATAGCGGGATAAATTAAAGTGTTTTGGGGCCTATCCTCTTCCATCAAGCCTCTGGGAAAGAAGAAAGAAAGGGGGGGGGGGCCAGACTGAGCATGGAAAATTTGATGACATTGCTCATGGGTTTCCTTTTCATGTGAAATTTCCCTGAAATTTTCCCCATGACTCATTTCCTTCTTGATTCCTTTTTAAGTCCATAGTTGGGTCTTTTTTTCTCTTTTTTTCTTTTTTTTTTTTCCTTTAAGACAAGCAGGTAGCTTTTTCCTGCCCCGTGTGAAGTGGACTTCACAAAGGTATCTATTCAGTGTTGAAGTTATTCTATATTCCGTAAGGACAGATGCTCTCTTTTCTCTAAGTTCTCTTTATAGCCCATGGGCAAAGACAGGAAGCAAGGAATACACTTCCAAAGAAAACAGATGTTAGTCAGAGCTGTATTGTGTGAGGGAAGAGGTGGTGGGAAGTAGGGTGTTTTATTTAGCAGCTGTCTATTGATGATTGCAAAGGTCTTGTCTTGATGGAAGGTTAATAAGGGAATTAGTTATGGTTTCGTTGCTTCTGACTTGCAGTTCTCAGTTCATGCTGATGTACACTCTTACTGCTGGATACAGACTTTCCTGGAACTCGTTCTGTGAAATGCCACCTGCCATCTTCTACAGTGGTAAAACCAGCTCTTTTCTGGATCAGAACCTTACATGTTTAATTTCTTTTTATTGGAGAAATGAGATACTGTCCAGTGTGAGAGATGTAAAAGGCTGATGGACCACCACAGGCCTTGACCAGCCTGGAGTCATTTCCACTCATACAATAAGTTCTATGGAATCCATAAATACTTTATTTACTATGAATAAATTTACTGTTACTAGTCTGACCAAACACTTGGATGTGCTCAAAGCTCTGCAATGTAGCTTTTCTTACAAGGAAAAGAAAATCAGGACTCTCTGAGTTTCTCTAGTGCCTGTAAGATACAGCTTACTTTTGTTGTAGAAATATCCACAAAGAATATGTTCTTCTAGTGCAACTAAAGCTTAGCATAACAATTCAATGCATCTGAAGCATTGCAAACCCTGGAAGATCTTGGCAGCACTTCTTGGAATATCTTATTCCATAAAGGTTTGTATGATCTGATCGCCAAACTATCTGAATGCTCCTTGCGGTGAATTAAAGCCTCTCCTATTTTCCCCTTCTTTCTTTACCCCCTTCCAGGGTTCAGATAAACCATTTTATTAACAAGACCTGAGTCTTCTGAAAAAGCATGCGATTTCCCTAGTGAAACCAATGAAATAATTTAAATTCTGAATGATTAATTTGCTGGAAAATAAAGCTTAAATACTAGAAATAAAATCGCCTACAGAGGTGAATTCAGTTTTGATTTGCACATTGGTAGCATCTTTGATTTACATAAACACTTACTACTTTTTACTAGCTGTTTCCTTTCTCCAAACTTATAAACAACCAAATGGAGAACCTTGAATGAAGAATGTCACTTACTCTTTAGTTAGAAGCATACCTACCTGTCCTCCTCATAAGCAGAGCAGTCCTCTTAATGTTGAAAATCCCATGGTTAAACTTCTGTATCCTTTATGAAAAAGGAGCTTGTTTTGTAGAGAATTTAAGCTGACTTATTAGCTATGCTCTTCCCATATCACTAATAGCATCATTTTTAGTTGAATTACTACATATGAATCAAGTTTGGGATACTTGAAGTCTGAAGAACGAGCTGAAAACTGAAATCCAAAATAAGATTGAAGTAAAATAGTAATAGGAAAAAAATAAAACTACCCCCACTCACCTTCCTACCCAAATATAAGTAGAGAAATTTTCCTCGCCTTAATGTACATTATGTCAGAGGAACTTGCAAATGCAGAGAGAAAGTGGCAATTTCCTTGGCTGTGGCAGTTCTGGCTTAGTTCCTCTTTCTAAAATGAAGGGGGTTTTGACTCAGGAATGAGTAGATGTACTTAGGAACTAGATGATCTTAAGGTCCTTACTGACCCTAACTATTCTATGATTCTATTGCAGCTCAGCTTTGATTTAGGTGTATTTATACATTTCCAATGTAAACTGTAAATTCTTAGCTTGTTTTGCAGTATCAATACATCCAAATGCTAGTATTTGCTCTTTAGCTGTTTGTTCAACAGTATAGGAACCCTAAGCAAAAACTTGCTGCTGTGTTTGATTTTTACAATCCTGTTTCTGTGTTCTTATCTCTGAATGTACAAATAGCTATAAGTAGTTGTTGGAAAGGCCAAGTTCTTGTAAACTAGATGCACACTCAGCAAGTCCTTGGATAAACTAGGCAAAGTAAATTTCCTAGCTTGGTTGCTGTTTACGTGTTTGAATTGGAAATAATTTGACTGGAAACAAATGTGGCTGTTCCGGAGTCGGAGGGGAAATTATCCGTTGAATACAGTTGTCATGGCAAAAGGCAGAAAATTTTTGGAATCAAAGTGACACTTAAAATGTTACCACTTTAATGAGTGTATTAAATAGTCTGTTATTAAGGACTGGTAGCCTGTTGCGAATGCATTGCATATATAAAGAGTGTGTCTGTGGAAGGATGTTGGTATACTCATGGCATTAGTAATAGTTTATCTCTTTGGGACTATTAGAGGGTAATAGATTAACCTCACAACATACTGAGTAAGGAATCCTTCTGTCTGATGTGTTAATCATCTGTAGATTACTTCTTTTAATTTATAATGTCTTTTAAAAATCAGACCATCTAAGGGAAGATTCTGGTGGTCATGGTGATGCTTGGCCAGTGTGCGTCTGGCCTGGGGATGGTCTTTGAATACATGTGATTCTATGGAAAATAAGTTTGGTTGATCAAATTCAGTAATATTTTTAACTTGTTTTACTTAGCTGTTCATGATACATGGTTACCTTTGTCCAGTTTATCTAAATGAAAACTGAATTATCTTTATGGAAGCAAAATTATTAAATCAAAATACGGGTCAATAGAAGAATAGTGGGAGACGTTAGATATCTGCATGCTAGTATTTTCAAATAGGGCAACCTTCTGGAATGTTGTAGACAAGCTATTGTTGGCTAAGTGAACTGAATTGAATAGCCTTCCATAAACATTTGATTACATGATTGAATGCTATCATCTGGCTTTTAAGTTTTGAGGAGGATAGGCCCATGACAACCAAAATACAGTCTGAATCTAGCACAGTTTTTCCAAATATCTTCTGGTGGCATCGATGAGGAATATTCTTTTGTATGCGTAAGTCAGCAGGAACAAACTGAGAGAAAACTGAAGAGGGAGCTGTGCTGCAGAAACGCTTCATCTTGCGGGCTTTCTCATGGCTGAAATTTGTTGTGACTCTGCACGTGTTTAGTCACTTCCTGCAAGTAAAAAGAAAAATGGCATTTTCCATCCTCACTTCTTATCCTTTTCATACATAAATGTTAGTAAGTCTGATAACCTGGGTCTTGAACTGATCTCTAAAACAGCTTAAACGGGCCGAAGTTCATTATTTGCTGGAACTCTGTGCAAAACTCTAAGATGTATGGCTGTAGAGCAGTAATTGTATGTTGTCGGAGGAAAACCTTTATTCATAACAGGAAACTCTTCCATCTACATTGTTCCTTCCCTTCCTTTTCTCAGAAGAAAAACTTGAAAAAAAATACTGCCTTTATAGTAGTTTTTGGTGGGTTCTAAAGGCACAGAAATGTGAGGAGAGTGAGGCATCCTGGAGGTTAAGTGTCTCTTCAGCTTCTCCTCCTGTGATTGCAGATTTTACTCAGGAGTTCTAAAGTATTAACCCCCCATAGATCAAGCCTCCATGAAAATAAGCTTGTGTGTATACTTGCTGCTTCCTAGGAACAGAAAATAAGAGTTTTCTTTTGTGAAGCTAGATTATAGGATCAGACTACTGAATGGAGTGAAATGAAATGAGGAATGAAGGAGAATAATTCTGATGACCCAATTTAAGTTACTTATGTAAATGCCCAAAATGAAATGAAGGAAATCCTTCTTTGATGGTACTAGGCTTGGCAAACTCCAAATTGCATAAGGTAGTTTTGATCCGGGATTTAAAAAAGTCTGTACTACTTTGCTGGTATGAAGCAGAAGGCAGCTAATTTCTTTTCAATTTAATCTTTCCTCTCAAAGATTTGGGGAAAAAAACCAACCCCAAACAACAAAAACCTTACTCCAGAAACACAGCAGTGTTATTGTAATATCTATACAAAAGAGGTAAAAGCTGATTTAAAGGCAGTTCTTACAATCACTTCAATTCTTTTGTCTTCAGTGTCTATTTAAGCTAAAACACTGGAAGAAACGTGCTCCTTTACATAAGCACGTCTCGCTCTGGAAGCTGCTTGTGGTTTAATGTTTCATCACATAATGGCAGCTTATATGTGCTGCCAAGGGACCATTACTGCTTCTTCTTGTGCTCAGGCTGTTCCAGTGAGATACCTTTAAGGTGAGAAAATGCATATTTAACAAATCCTGTCATCGCTGCCTGTGCAGTGAGAGAGCTTTGTGTGAGCTCTTACCCCATCCCACCAAGCATAATTGCTGATGTTTCTGTGGAACAAGTTTCATTTAAAAAATTAAAATAAAAAGATGAAATAAAAGCAAATACTGGAATCAAGATGTGATTTACAAGGAGAGGCTTTAAAAATGGCTTATGTAAATAATGACGATTATTTGAATGTAAATACTGTAGTCTGTCTGGGAAAAGTTTTGCTTTCTGCAAGGAAACCAGTGGGCAGGTTCATCTGATATTGTTAGAAACTTAGAAAATGGGTTGTTCCATAATAAAAACATGATACTTTGATTTTTTTTTTGTTTTAGCCCCTAGTGTTACTCTTTGAAAGCACCAACTGCAGCTTTACCTCCACATCCTTTGCCTACTAGGAATATATCAAAGACCAGCACATGCTGGGACTAGTGCAGGGCTATGCACGTGCTGTTTGAGCAGCCAGTGCTTCCAAACAGAATTACTGTGGTTTATGTTATCTCAGCATACTCTTTGAAAAGACTGTTAATTTGTCATAGGATTAAACTGATGAGTGAATTTGTTTGTTGAACAAACAAGTTAAAAGAGAACTTTGATTAAGTAGCATGGGTAGCAATATCTGTATTACAAACTGAGTTAACTCCATGCATTGCCTATAAAACTTCTAGCTATTGATGTAGAAGGTTGTTTATATTTCTTGATATATTCAAGTCCAGGGCAGAGGGAAAATGAAGGCTTTAAGAATAGTTTCAGGAACATTTGTCTTCAGTGTATTTTTTTGATGTGCTCATCAATACAGCAAAATTAGTAATCAGCTTTAATTGCTCAACAATCCTTGACCAGCACATAGTCCAATGATTGATTCCTCTTACCAGCATTACTTTAGTAATATATCTGTTTGATACCAAAAGAAGAGATGTTTAAAAAACTGGTTGTGAAAGTTGCTTTTCCTACAGTAGTGGTTCAATAAAATGTTCAGCTGTGACTGAATTGGGAAGGAAACACACATTGTAGCTTGTATCTAGATTGGAAAAAACCCTGTCAATATAATAAATCTTGTGTTGTTGAAAACTCTGGGCTCAGCAGGAATCCGTGCGTCCTCAAGTTTTCTCCCTACTGTGCTTTTGAAAACTTTTTAACAACCGTGTTTACCCCTCCTTCAGTGAATGAGACGAGGGTTCTTGGGAAAGATGGGCAATGGAAAACTCCGGCTGATACGTGACTGAGTCAAGACGTTCGTCTTCTGGGTGTAATTGGCTTCAAATTGTCTTTGTTAGAAGGCATGTTGTTTTGCCTTGCTTGGCTGTAATACAGGTTTCTAGTTTGAGACAGTAAGTTCCTTTATTCCCACTGCTGCATCGTTTAGGCTCTTTCTGTTCACTCTCTCTGGTTGTTAACCTGCAACAACAGCAGGAGCAGTGAAAATCATTGGTGTGAGAAGAAAGTGCTGAGTGTTAGTCAGCTTTATGTAAAATTAAAAATGATATGTTTTAGCCTTGAGAAATTATGGGCTTAATCTAGATTCTTTGTGTTAATCCAAATATATAACTGATACTATATAAGAGTATTTTTCTCACAACACATTTGTAGATACCACAGTAGAAGTTGCAAACATTTATCCTATTTAAGCCATGAAATCTGTATTATTAATCTTTAAATAAAACAATGTAATTCTCTGTGCATTTCTGTAGTGAGCTTTTAAGACCATCTACATATTAAGAGCTACCCTCATGGGAAGACAATGCTCTTGTATAAATTCAGATCGAAGTACATACAAGGAATCATATTTGTGTTAAGAGTGGAAGCACTCCATAGAAGTGTCTGCATATGTTCCCCTGTCAAAATTAGGAGTTTTGAACTTAAAACCTGGCTTTTAACTTAACAATCACAGCTTAACTTTTCCAGAAGTGTCACTGTCTCAATCATTGTTTAGCGTGGATGTGCTAAGGGGAGTTATCAGAACTCTGAAGGGCAGGACCCTTGCCTTGCTTGCCACTGGGGCTCTTATTTTAGTGCTGTTGTGGAGAATTAGGTTTAAGGGTCTGCTCAGGATGAGTTAAGATATACAGGAGTGCTTTTCAATTAGGTACCTCCACCAGAGTAGAAGTTCATATGCTATTCATTCTGCCTATGAGCTTGGAAAGCTGCGTCCCTACATGCCTTCTTGGTTTTATTTCTCTGGGAAAAATGGCAAGTTGACCCAACTGCCAGTTAATTAATTCATACAGTTTTAGTAAGAGAACAATTTCACTGTCGCTTGTCTTGATGAAGGTCTTGTAACTATAATTTCTCTAAATAGTTCCCATGCTTTTATTAGTATTTGCTTATGGTAGCATGAGTACCCTTAATAGACTTCAAGTGATACTCTGTAATATGAGTTCTTTGGTCCTTGTGTTGCATTATTTGCCATCACTACTTTTACTCTTGTTTATCAAGCTGTTTGCTTGATGGTCATGCTGACAACAAAAATATTTCAGAGCTTAACATCTCAGTATAGGGTAAGATAGCTGTCTGTTCCATGCTTAGATGGAACAGACCTCAGAAAAATGGCACTTAGCTCTGGGACATAAGAACGTTTCATAGTCAATGCTGTTATTTTTAATGCTAGCACTTCTGTATTCAGCTTTGTAGCTGTGCTTGTGATGTTTTAACTTCAGCATGCCTTGCGGCTATGCCAGAAGTGGACTAACTTTTTTGAGGCTGTATGGTTTGAATGTAAGGATGTAGTGTCCTTTGGTTATTTGGGAGTACTGAGAGTTTCAGCAGTGTATTTTCTTGCATAAGACACAAAGAGAAACCTCAAACTGACGATAAGGGAAGGGAAGCAGAATGTCATCAACATCTGTTTTTGACACATCCATGCTTTAAAATTTCCCCAATAAAAATACTGCTTCCACAGTGACCATTGCAATGAACTCATTAAAGGCATTTCAGGAGCTGTGATTGCATTTGGCAATTCTTCTGAACTAGAAAGATGTATGTGATTTCTCATATATCCTTAGCCAGTTGTTCAGGTACTTCACTTATTAATGAGTGTATTTTACAGCTTGAAGATAAGCTTTTCTAGCTTTTCTTCCTGTGATACGTTAGTATGCTAATCAGAAATAGCACATGCTTTCCAGAAGTTTTGTTTTTGTATTATCTTTTCCTGAAAGTTCAGGGCACTTGGTAATAGGGGAGACATATGCCAAGGTGTGTTCCCACTTGGAAATAACTGAGAGGATGCTGGATCTTCTTGGAAGAGAAATTCTTGTAGCAAGAGGTGAGATAAAGAAAGAAGAAAAACCTTATAATGAAGTGCTCATGAATTGCTCGATCATTAAGTCTGTCAGGCTCTAAAGAAAATTCTAGATACAGCTGATATAAAACATGTTCCATGACTACAGAACCATCTATGAGAATATTCCTGATTTAGGTATTTCTGGTAGCATTTAGGTATTTCTCTACAGCCAAATCTGGATAATATCTTCCTTTTTTGGGTATGATTTATCTAGTGCAAAGATTGAGTCAAAGCATTTCCTCTTAGATTCCTTGTTTTATTATTACTACTTTGAAAGGGAAGAAGGAATACCAGTAAATAACCTTCTCTAGACTATGTCTACTTTGCCAGCTTCTCCTTTATCTTGCACATGATAGTTTTGGTGTAGGTCAGAGTGTTCTTCTGGCTTCTCATCTCTGAGGTATGAGCAGTGCTGTTCCCTTAACTATCCAGACCATTTTTGCTTCAACAGAGTCTTTTAAAAGTTGTTCTTTTTGTTCCTTTCTCCTACCACTTCGCAGCATTTAAGGCACTTTTGTAGCAACATTAGCTCTACTGAGTTGGAGACTGGAAGTGGTCAGCTGCCCCAAATGTGCCTCTCTATGTACAACTCTTGTGAGGTTTTCCTTCTTTCCTCCCTTTTTTTTTTGCTTGACAGGTCTTGTTAAACTGGATCATTGCTCACTTGTAAAATCTAGTAGTCCCTGAATAGCCATAATGACTTATTTCGCTGACCAGGTCACTTGTTGTCCTGTAGTTATTTCATGGATATTTTATTCTTGGATTGCCTAGCATTCATGTGTCGGCCACAACATGTTTATCTAATGAATCGGCCACTGACAAATGTATTTGCAGCTGAGCTGAAACTCGTTCTTACTGTAACATTGACTTGGCCTCTGTGATGGGAAATCCAACACCTGTTAAACCACTTCTAATCCTTTTCTTATAAGCTCCTTTAAGTTCTGGCAAACTTTATTAGAAACTGAGGTTCTGTTTCAAATGTGCTACTGTTTTACATAATACAAAGCTAAAAAACCCAAATCTTAGTTTTAGATGTTGCTTTTTTCCATTTGTCTTCTGGCAGCTTAGTAAAGTATTGCATAAGCCCTGGCAGATAACTTCCCCAGTTGCTTTAGCATTAAATTACTTTATTTAGCTTCCTGCACTGGTAATTTGTTATAGGCTAAAGTGACCTTGCTAAATGTTCATGAAACACTTTTTGTTATTCATTTGTCAGTAGCACTGGGTTCTTTGCATCTAAATGCAAAACACACTACTAGTAAGAGTCAAGTGTTTGTTCATGTCTTCCCATGTTTTTGAGGGACCAAAGCCATTCAACTTTAACAAGAAACATGAGTTGCTTTATTATACTATATTGGTAAAACATTTTCTGGCTTTGAAAACACTGAAGTTTAATGAAAAATATTGTTTGTTTTATAGAATTGGATTCAGTAGCCCTGGAACCAGAAGCAACATATCTGCATCAGTCTGCTGCTGTGCATGGGCTGAAAATCCCTGCTGAGGCATGGAGCTTTATTAGCTCATGTACAGATCATCTAACTCAGCTGTGTGACTTTCCAGCAAAGCTTGCTTCTGTGCACAGCACCACACAGATGTGTGAAGGAGGTTTTTACACAGTGAAATGCAGTGCTCTGTTAGAAATGGCTTTGAAGACCTGGATTGACTTGAAGCCCCAGGACACCCCTTTGGAGTTCTGTCAGAAGATAAGCTTCTCTTTGTAGCTGGTGGAAAGAATGTATTGTGGAACTGAAGATGGGGTTAAAGATGCAGTTCTTAACACTGGTTTGTAATGTAATCTTAGAAATATCCAGGTATGCTGTTGACTGATTCTGTAGAAGCCTATTCTCTAGAAGGCTCTGAAAAACACAACAGAACTTCATCTCCGACTATAAGGTCTTGAAGCAGAAATATTACTAGTTAGTAGTGAGACAGTAGTTTGGCAACGTGTGGGTTTTGACTATATCACTTTAGGTGTTCCATCTCCCCTGCTGTGGAGGTAGAAGATCTCCACACCCCAGAACATAGCAGATTGAGAGCAGGATTTCATGTCCAGAAATGGAACAAATGCCAATAAACTGTTTTTGCTGCTTCTAGTGGGGATGAAATGTTTGTCAAGTCTCTGCGGGACTGCTGCATTTTCTCTCCTTTGCTTTGAAGCCTTCCAGGTAACACACCTATTCTTGCTACTATACTTATCTTGGAAAGCAGCCAGCCTGCATGCGTAACTCATTAGAAAACTACAATTTATGTGGCTTTTAAAGTTATTATAACCGTGTGATATTTGCTGATGTGTAAGTATGCTTCAAAGTGCCATGTATTCCTGAGACAAAGGCAGCCCTGCAAAATTTCAAGTCCTCTGAAGAATGGAATTTTCCAATGAAGTGGGTAAAACATTTTAAATGTTATTTGCAAATGTTTTTTTTTCCTTTCATATTTGTCTTGGAAAAATATTGAAAAAGCCTGAGGCAGTTGCACAGGCACAAAGGCTTGGCAGAGAGGTTCTGCAATTGATAATAGCAATTTATCTTTATCATTATTAAAAAAAGTACCATAGTGACATGAATTTGTCTGTAGGCACTGTTCACCATCCCTCATACAAGTACTGTTTAGCCAGAGTAACCTACATGGTAGGGAAATAAAGATAAGTCTCTCTAGTTTTCCTTTTCAGCTCTTTTTAGAGTAGATAAAATCCATAAGCTGATCTTGGCAATTGATTCTAGGTGGAGACTCACTGGCTTCAGTAAGTTTGCTGTTAGGGTTTTTAGCATGGGGCCTGCTGAACTTTTACAGCATGTAAAGTGCTACTAAGAAAAGCAATAAAGTAGTTTAGCAATTCTGTGGTTTTACAGGTGATGGCTGTCATAATATAAAGATATCTGAAAAGAAAAAAAAGCAGCTTTGGTTGAAAAGAAAAACAATACACAAACAGCCACGCCGTAATATTGCCCATTGAGATTCACGTTCATTTGCAGCATACATTATAACTAGAAAAGGAGGAATTGTTTTGGGTTAATATATTTTGTTCTGAAATGAAGAGTTATTTTGTAGAGGATGCTCACAAATACAAAGCTGTCACTGAAACTTTGCAAGTTGGGTACCTTGCTTAAGGCCTCTAAAAATCTGCTTTCACATCCCCCCTTTTTATTTTCATATTTGGACTCTTCAGGATAATATGAGTTAGCACAAGCGTTCTGTCATGATGTTACTATGCTAGTGATGGTCTGTGGTTTTTGTAGCTAGTTGAATAGGCTGTTTGAATTTTGTTCATGCACATCTCCTGTGTTTCTTTTGAATTGTTAACCTGATGAGAAAATTCTGTCTTGATGGGGGTAGAAAAGCCATTAAAAGTTCCACAGATGTGTCCTTACACAGAAGGGAATTGTGAGATACTGTAAGTAGGTTGAGAAAAGAATTTATCTTGGACATAGTGAACATGGCAAAGCTTTTAGAACCTTGGAAATTCAACATATTTTAAAATTGTGCATACAGGATCTGTTTGCAGTGCATGCCAATAACTTGAAGAGCTTTCACTGTTCTCAGGGAGTGATTTTGATTCAGTGCCAGCAGCAGAGATTTTCAGATACTCCACTAAACACTCTACAAGTTTTGTCTTTGAGTAACTGTTCTTCAGCACGGAGACCTTGATTTCTGTTCCTCAGCTGAGGATTTTCTTGTGAAGTAGGTACTTCTGACATTATAAATGCCACCCTTCCCTGCCAAGAATAGCTGTGAACTAAAGTGTTGGGGCGCTCTTATGCAGGGGGAAGAAGCTATTTGATTGGTTTGCGCTTAACCTCTCTGATTACAGAGTGGAACATTTTATCTGTTTTTCATATTTTTCCACTTGGACTTGCCCTCTGTCAAAGTTGGTCAGCTATTTGGTCTGTTGTAGACTTTTAAAACCAGAGGACTTAGATTTGCCAGCTATCAACCACAAGTAGCTTTTTTTGGTAAGTTAGACTGGGTCTAGAGCTGACCTGCAGATTTTACATAATATACCTAATAAAACTGCAGAATTGACCACTGCTCCATGTTTGTGCAAGGTTATGGGATTTTTTGGTTTTATTTAAAGACAGGGGATGAGGGAGATGGAAGGAATACAATCCCTGCCAAACCTATGTTGGATGACTTTTTATATTGGTTATAGTTTCATACAGGCTTGTGAGGCCACAGTAACTTGCAGGCTAGGACAGAGTACAACTGTATCCGTGGAAAGGCATGAAGAAGTAATTAAAAATTATTTGTGTCTATGTAATGTGCATAATAAAAAATGAGTTAGCTTTTGGTAGAAAAAGTTCTTGTGTTCTTCCTACAGCAGCTCAAATTTGTCAATTAATCTGTATTTCCTGAATATAGTAAGGGATAAAAGTGAGCTACTTTTCCATAAATCATTCTTTTTTCCTCAGGAAGCAACTGTAGCTGTTGCTTGATACCCTCTTAGAAATGACTTTAAATACCTTAGCTCATGCTCTCATTGGTCTAATGGTTGTCTGGAGCAACAGTGGAAAGAGCACAGGTAAACAAGAGTTGAAAGAGCATCAGACAGATTTGATGTCTGTACCCTGAGTCAATTATCTGCTTGCACTATCAGAGGGCTGTACTGCAAAGTATCTTAGCCAGGTCTTTTTGCATTTGGAAGGACACAGTTACTTGGAAGAGCAAATTAAATATTCTATTAAATTTTTTATTGAATTATAATAGTCAGATTAAGTCTTGGCAAATAAAAGAGTTAATAAATTGTAAGATGCAGCAATAACCGTATTACTGGTAATATTTACGGAAATTACACATTAAGTATGGTACTTTTTATTTTGTGCATGTGTAAGCTAATGCCTGCTAGACTGTTACAGAGGGTGAGGGATGTGGTGTGTAATGGTAATTATCTTTTATTGCCCTATCCTATATTGTTTTACAATACATGTTAAATCTCTTAAAGGTTTTTAAATGCAAGAACTGAATAAGAGGGAAGTAGTTTTAATGGTCAAGTGCATGTTTCTTCATGTTTTTTCTGTGATAGTGATCTGTGCCACATTTGTATGTTCCTTAAAATACTGAAGTGGCCAAGAGAAGGATCAGAAATAAAATATACTTCATAGATAAGCCTCTGGAGGCTGATGGAGCTTCTTGCCTGTATCGTGTGGGCTACTGATTAGAGTGGATATATGTGCAATTAATAATTCAGCTTCTTCCTGTCATTGCTTCCCATATAACCTCTGCTATTTATGCAGTTTTTAAACTGAGGCACAAGTGACAAGTTATGTGGTCAAAGAGGTGGGTTAAGTTGTAGATCTGGCAATACGATGGAGTTGTCTACAGAAGCGTGAGTTGTGTACAGAAGTGTGCTGTGAGCATTTTTATTTTTACATTGCAGTACTACATCAAAGCTACTTTTTTGTTCTGAGGGCAAGAACTGGTAAAAATTTCCTTTGAAATGTTGTGATGAAAAAAGCCCCATAAAATGCTCAAACAGAAAAGCTGGGCTTGAAACGTTCTGCTGGGAACTTTGCCTGGCTAATGTATTGTCACTTGGCTGCTGGCTTGGTGATTGCTGAGACCCCTGCATTGTTTCTCTGGGAAGCCGGAAAGGATTGTCCAGCTGCCTGTGCTCCTGTCTTGGTGATTCTCTTCAGTAACCTTAGAAGACAGTGAACAAGTCAAAGTTTGGGTCATTCATCCAATGGCTAATTTAATGGTCCCCTCTGGAGCTGACAGTCTTTGTTCCCCACTTGCTAGCTCCTTGAAGTACAATTCACTTCGCCCTGATGAAAGTTTTTAAAAGTTCATGTGGAAATTGTATCTTCTGACTTGGGAATTATGTTTCAGAATGCAGAGTTGAACACCGGAGCTGGAATTTCCAGTTTGCTTCTTTCATTTGCCATACTTCAAGGAAATGCAGAGCTAAGTGAAGTCAGTTTGCAGTTGACTGCTGGCTTTCTTTGCAGAGCTGTCAGAGAAGAGGCATCATTGGCTGTCTGTGTGAGTTTCTGCTTGATTTTAATTGAAGGTAACATTTACCTTTTCCACTGGTAATTGACTGAAAGAAGAATTAAACCCAGTGCACAGTATTCCCAATTCAGTTCTTGAAGACTAATGAACAATTTTATGGCCTGTGCTAATTGAATGGAAACATACTGACCTGTAACAATACAATGTTGTTTTATTGGCACTAAAGAGCCTTTATTTTTTCAGTCGTGTAATAAAACCTGATTTGCTGACTGCAAATCAGTGCTTAAAAATCTCTCCAGTTATCAAGCAGCTGGCTCTGTTTGTCCAGGTACTAATTCCATGCTGGGCATTAAATCTTGTTTTATGTTGAACCTGGAAGGCGAATTAACCTGTTTGTACAAGAACTTTGAATTAGCCAGGAGCTGTTACAGGAACGTGAAGTGTGTGGTGAGTCTTGACTACTGTGAAACTTCTACACCTTTAATTTTAGAACTTGTTTTGTTTCTCACCAAGTAAACTTATTTTGCATCCTTTGCCTGTCTATAAGCCATAGAAACGGTTATGAAGAAAACCTAGTTTTGATGTAGAGTGTAGAGAACAGGCTGTTTAAAACTTTCTGAAATCATTGTTGCCATAACAAGCTGTGGTTTGTCTGTCATTCCAGCCGTACCTTGAATAAAAGCATGTATAAGATAAGTAAAACAAGCCAAAATCTGATCACATGGTGGTGCCTCTGCTTTATGTTACTATGCAAACAAAATGTTTGCGTTAGAATACTGAGATAATTTCAAGTCAATATTCTAATAAAGGTTAAGTTTACTTTCCAAAAAGGTTGCATTTCTGTAATTTGTCCTGTTGTAGCCAAGAATTTTTAAAATGAACTGAAATGTGAAACAAAAATTGTATTTTAAGAATTACTGTTTCTCGTTACCTGGAGACAGAGCATGTTTTCCTTCTGCTATGGCAACGAGGACATGTGAAGTACAGTACCCCAATAACTTGGAGTTCTGCCACTAAATAGATGAAGAACGACAAGCCTGGTATGAGGGTGCTGTCTTTCTCACAGTTCGCAGCTTTCAGTCTGAATCTTAAAAGAATTTCACTGTCTCTGACCCACGCAGCAAATGGAAAGTAGCTTTGAGATGCTTAAAGGCCATATTACATGTTAAATCTAGTGTTGAGAGTGATTACTGCATTAGGAAGAGATAGCTGTCAGCAGCAGGAAAGGAATACTTCTGTACTTTGAAAATGCTTGGGCTCTTTAGTCAGACTTCCTGTTGAATCCTTTAGTTAATTTCTCGGGTGTCTCATCTCCGACATGAATCATCTCCCAGTTTCTTTGGTTTGAGATTTTTCATATTTGTTTCCGATCATTTTACAAGTCCTTATTAAATACTCCTTTCCCTTTGAGATTATTCGGTTGTTTTTAAAATCATGTTTTGAAGCTGCTGTATTTTGCATTGATTTGTAGCTGTTACTTTTCTTGCTGAATGCATATGTTATATTTGGAATGGGTGACGTATCTGTAAAGTTACTTTGATTCTAAGCTAGGTGTTTTAAGGGGCTGCTAGATGCAGAAGGATGCTAATAGAGTCCATTCCTTGTTGTCTTTGGTAGTTGGTGTCTGGGAATTCCTCAGGTGGCTGGCACAATGGTAAACTGCGTACAGTAAACAGCCCTTGTGGTGCCCACACAAGCTGACACCAGTGTGCAGAGCCTGGCCTGGCCTGGAAGGACTCGTGGTGCTGAGCCTGCATGCCAGTTGTGCAATCCTCAGCATTACAGCTTTCCTTCTCAGCAGGGTGTGTGGCTACCTGAACCTTTCTGCTCTTTGCTGGCCCGAACAAGCTTGTTGGATGGGGCTTGGAGCAACCTGGTCTAGCAGAAGGTGTCCCTGCCCTTGGCAGGGGGTTGGAACTAGATGAGATTTAAAGTCCCTTCCAACCCAAACCATTCTAGGCTTCTGTGACTTTCACTGACTAGCCCAGGGCATGTGCTGGCAGTGGCCAACACCCAGCATTGTGTGGTAAATACCCATCCTTGATTGTTGACTAAAATGAGACTGTGTATATAAATGTTTCTAAACTGACATGTATAGGTCGATGCATTTTAAATCATGTAACCTATTGCCTGGGCTGTAACACCACCACGTGAACCCACAAGTGAAAACACATGTGTTGAGTGTGTTAATAATTTCACCTTGTTTAGCAAGCTAAAATGAGCTTGCTGACCAAAGGTCAGCTGGATGGTGGCTTTCTGCTCTAAGTTCTTCACTTTATCATAGGCTTCTCATTTTGCAGTTTTGCTCAAATTCATGAAGGGAGAGTTGTTTTTCTGTTCTCATACCTGTTTGCATGTTCTGTGCTTTATTATGGTGGAGGTAATTCAGAAACAAAGTCTATCCATTATTTTAGATAAATACATGATACGTGTGTAAAGCTATATAATGTATTAAATATAAGCAATAAGCAAAATGTATGTATCACACTTTTAAATGTGGCTTCAAGAAAGATAAATGACATTGATTTAACACACATGGTACTTTTGTGTCTAGAAATTTAACCCAGTAGAATCCAGTGTAATTTATATATGCATATACTGTAAGGTTGAAGAAAATAGTGCTGGGGTGCTGTTTGAAGAAGAGAAACCTCAGAACTTCCCCGGGTTTTTTTCATAGCTCAGATACCTTCATCTTACAAAGAGTTCACAATAGTCTTTCCTTGAGTGTTTGGCTCTGTTCTATGATTGAGGGAGGGACCAGTATAAACTGTGAAGAACCCTGCCTGTAACTAAGTGACCTACATTGTTTTCCTAGGAGTCCAGGATGATGACAGAGTGATGTCTTCTCTCATTAACTCCATGATTACCTGTGTCCTGTAGTCAAGCATTTGGAGCTGGAACATGCACCTCTGCGTTGTCCAGCACCTGCTTGGAACCAGGGTGTGTGACAGATGTCACTATGTCTGACCCGACGAGCAGTGGCTCTGAGCAGCCTCACAGAGGACCAGAGTTGCCTGCTGAAGCTAAATGAAGTCATGTTCTGTGCCTGCTAGGGGGTTTTACCTGTCTGAAAGCTGTCCCTAGGTGTTTCCAGATGTTTTGCTGTATGATTTCCTCAAAAAAGGCTTAATTAGATCAAGCACATTGAATTTTAATCCGCCTTGCCGCCTTTTGCAGTAGGTCTCAAATCTTGATTTGTCAGGAGAAGGCCTTTTCTTCTAGAGCTGCTGTAACTAATGCTTTTCTTTGCCCTTTCTATAGTTCCTGTCCTCTGTTTTATTTTCTTTTGTCCTCTGCTACTTTTATTTTGGACCTTCCATGCACAGGTTTGCAGTAACAAACCCAAGAAGGCAGTTGGATCATTGTTTCTTCAGTGCAGTGCTCTTCAAGGATCCCTTGATATGTCAGAATTGATTAGTGTGTGCATATGTAGGCAGCTGGTTATTTAGTTCCTGCTATTTGGCAGGAAAGAGAGTGCTCTGTGCTCCAGGATGTGAATAATGTGTATTTGTTTGAATTCAGATTTCATTGTGGTAAAATATTTCTGATATAGGTATCAGGAAACATTTGTGTTTAGTGCTACTTTATTTGTTGCTATGCTGCAGGAGTTGGGCTAAATACAGCTCGCTGTGTCCTTCTTACATTAACAAATTTGCGCAGCCTCTTCTCTTGGCCTTCCTCCAAATATGTACAGTTTAGAAAATTGTTTAAACCCAGAAGTATCCTAAAATAGAGCTACTTTCTTGTCAACATGAAATAGCAGAATAAAATTGGTGTGCTAGCAACGCTAGTGTTGCCATTTCTCGACTTCTGAATGCTTTGCTATGCAAACATTATTGCTATGGACATTGTACAAAACATGCTTGAGATAAATCATGTATGTTACATTACACAGGGCTTAATGGATTACTTTTCCATTGCTCGTTTTAAAATGAAAAACACCAGCTTCCTGTTTTGCTTGTCTTGAAGTCCTGTCCATCTGAGCTCTTACAGTTTCTAAAATAGCCTGTCAAAAAAGGAACTCAGTGAAGTGACTGAAAAGTGACTTCTAGTTAACCTTTGGTCTTCTAAACAGTTGGTTGAGTCCTAAATAGATGAAACCAGACTATTTTTAGGCTCCGATCTAGAGAATTGATATTTCCACATTTGCCTTGTCTTAGCTGATAGTAGTTGCTAAATTGTGAAAGCTTGTAGCTATTGCAAATGCTTGGAGGATTGCTGGCTGTTCCACCGTAATGCATTAAGAAGCTTCGTGCGCTGTCCATTTCAATTTATAATAAGGGAGTCTAGCTGATAGCGCTGAAATATTCCAAGTCTAGACTACTGTCTTAAAAAACAGAGGATGTTGGCTTTTTGGTGGAGTAAGTTGGAAAATAACTGATAAGGGCAGTTGAAGTACAGCAGACTTCAAAAGGTCTCAATTTCTCTAAGCCCGGGTGGGCCGGGAGGTTTCAGCTGCAGCTTGCCTGCCCTGCTGGGATGAAAAGGAACTGGTGTTTGAAATGGTTGAGCAGTCTGGCAAGCTTTGAGTGGTTTCTGAAGGAGGTCACATGTAGACCCTTGCTAGGTGGGGGAGATGAGTTTCTGCAGCACTGTGTTTAGCAAGAGGAAACAAAATGGATAAAGAGAGAAGACAAAGTTCCCTGTCTTTAGAAAATGCCCACATTGGTGCATTGCCTGTCACAAAGGTAATGGCTGAAAAGTTTAATATAACAAGTGTTCTTAGGTGTTTTTAGCAGGGCCTGTCATGATAGGATGGGGGATGATGGTTTTAGACTAAGGAGAGTAGATTCAGGCTGGATGTGAGGGAGAAATGTTTTACAATGAGAGTGGTAAAATCCTGGCAGAGGTTGCCCAGAGAGGTGGTGGATGTGCCATCCCTGGAGACATTCAAGGCCAGGCTGGATGTGGTTCTGGGCAACCTGATCTAGTTGAAGATGTCCCTGCTCATTGCAGGGGGTTGGACTAGATGAGCTTTGAAGGTCGCTTCCATCCCAAACTATTCTATCATTCTGTGATTCTCTTATATACCTCTTTAATACCTCTGGATAACAAAAATGGCTTGCTCAAGATTTTAGAATGGAACTATGTTGTGTAGTAAGCAGAGGAAATTATGATGTAGCTGATAGTTTTACGATCCCTTTAATACCCTATTGCTCCTTACAAATCACTGTGTTTATGAAGTCATTCTCTTACTGCTGCTTGTGAAATAAAGCATCTTGATTGCATTTACTGTCATCATGTGTTGTTAGCCATGGGAAAAAAAGGAGGAATATTGCCTCAAACTAGACTTACAGACTTGAAGAGTTATCTATTTACTTTCAGTTTATCTAACACAGTCCTAACTTTCTTTTTTCAGAGCCATGGTGTCATGGAGAGGGATATACTTTGTACTTACACTATTCTTGGGAAGTTTTTTTGGAAGTATATTCATGCTGGGTCCTTTTCTACCTTTGATGTTTATCTCACCAGCCTGGTATCGCTGGATCACCGATTCCATTGTGGCCACTTGGCTCACACTCCCAGTGGTAAGTTTCAGTTTGATGAGTCAAGTTCTGGGCAACTGTTTCTAATCCCACAATTTAGTTTGCTCACTTACACTTTTAATATTTGTTTTCTTTCCATGTTTTTATTAAAACAGGCCTTAATACACTTACTAACTGTGGAGACTTAGGTTTTAGGAGATTGTCCCCCTCCTCTTTAGCAGTTTTAATTTGAATGTAAGTTAATACCACGTCGTAATAGTGCTCTTGGAAAGGCCTTGTCGTGACATCTCCATCCAGTGTCAGTTAGGTGCTGATCAGAGGAGTGTGGGTGAAGCACTAGGAAGCAGAATGACTTTTTAACATTATGTACTTCCTAAATGAGTAGTCTAACAAACTCTTTTGAGTGTGCTCCAACTATCTAATTAGGAAAATTACTCACTGCCTGGTACACTGTTGCTGATCTTCACTGTTCTCTTACTTAATCCCTCTTGGAATTTAGTCCTTGTAGTTGAATTACAGCAGATGATTTCAGCTGAAGAAGAACTGCCCCTGGAAATTATGTCTTCCTCACTTATAATGCATCAACTTTATAGGTATAGGAGAATTACACCAATATATATTTCTGGAAACATATATTGGAAACCAATAGCAAAGCTCTTCCCTGAATTTTTCCTGAGGAAAGGCAGTATGAATGGGATCTGTCTCTTCATCCGTCCTCTGAAAACAAAGGGTCTTTGTTCCTCTAGGCCTTTAAAGATTTGTTTAGCTTTTTATGAAGTAAAATGCTATATTGCTGTGCGGAAATACACATCTTATGGCATAAAGAAAGCTTTATTACATATCAAATAATTTCTGCTTTCTCTGTTTCTGTCTTGTGTGTTTTAAAAGGGGTGCGAGCTGTTTCCTGTTCTAAAACTTTTGTCCTTTTCATCATTACTAAATGCAATGAAATTAGGAGGGAATTAATAATTGCGCATAAAGGGAATAGAAGGATTGTTAGTTCCTGTGATGGTGAAATTTAGCTGAGTACTGATAGCATCACAGATTGACCCTTTCGCTGTTTGTGTCCCAGTTCTTCTAAAATTGCAACTCCCAAAATCAGATGCTGGTCTTCTATCTGATTAGCTGCCTGAGCTTTATAATTCTGGATCATTACAACCGGTTTGTGGTAACATTTGTTGTCAGAGTTTGATTTCAGCCCACACTGGACCTAAACCAAAATAATTTGAATATTTGTATGAAAAAGATTGTCTTGTTAAGGATCTCTGGGATTTAGGTTCAGGAAAGGGGTCTAAAAAAGATTTTGCACCCAACCATTTTGAGGCTCAGACTTTGTCTCCATTAGATTTCTGTCCTTATACTTACTCCATTCTTAGTTAGGAGAAGCAGGTACTTGGGTTTGTGTCTCCAAACAATAAACTAATGTTAGACCAGTTGAACTCCAACAGGTAAACTCTGAACCTAACCTCTGTGGTGTAAGAAAGAAGCTTCCACCTTCCTCACTCCTCTGCCACATATTATTTCCTTTCTAGCAGAGTCTGTAGGATGGGACAGTGAGGTGGGCCTTAACTGTTCCAATTTAGTTTGGCTTATACTAGCACTAGGGTACGTAGAATGGGATATCTGTTCATTATTATGCTTAAGTAGATGTTAAATATGTAATGTGATTCTTATTAAACTATCAAAAAAAAAAAGCTGCTTCTTTCTTTCCTGAAAAGAAGATAATTGTTTACCATTTTGAGCTCTACAACCTGTTCTGCTTTTGCAGTGGTCCGCAGTTACTCTTGACAGCAGTACCTTTGCCAGAATTGTAGTGAGCTGTGAATAGTATTCATATTTGGCACATAAAATGCTTTTCATTCTGAGAGCTCAGGCCATTTGCAATTGTGAGAATGTCATTCCTGTTTTACAGGTAACTTAAACTGAGAAATGTGTGTTCTTTGAGGTTCTGTGGCACAGAGGTGACAGAAATATGAACAGAATAGAAAGTTATTTTACTTCCTAGAGCTCTGTTTAAATCCCCAGACTTCATTTTTTTTTCTGTATTTTTTCTGGAGAAAGAATGGGGAATAGAAGGTAAGGAGGTAATTTGAAGTTTTGTATGTTAAGGCCAAATGTTTATTCCTCTACATGTCCAACCGTGTTTTGGTGGTTTCTTTTCCTGCACTAACTAGGTTGGACCTCCAGTCATACCTCTAGGTAGTATCTATCTGTTGTCTGCTTCTGTTTCTTTGGATTTTGTACCTTTCCACTGTTTTTTTCACTAGGCATTAAAAGGTTGCAAGGCACTAGCATTCAGCCAGTTGTGGGGTAGAGGCAGGTTTCTAGGTAGCAGCGTGGACCTGTACAGACCTAGGTCTGCATTAATGTACTGTGTCCAGGTTTGTTTGGGATTTCTCTTTCTCTGCTGCTGTTTGTGCCATTAGGTTCTAGCTATTTTTGCAGGTGGAAGTGAAGCACAAACCTGCTGACCGTTTGGATCCAAGCAGAAAGCAAGGCAGTTTCTGATGCCTTCCCAGCCCTGATAGTATTGAGCAATAGATGATTGGTACAACCAGTCCCTCCTTAGATTACCTACCAAGTTATTGGTATGTTACCCTTATGATACCCTTACTTTCATTCTTATGTGATAGTATTCCAGGAAAACCAGGGAAAGGTAAGTTTAATGCTGGACATTGATTGGAAAAGAGTGCTTTTTAAGAAGCCCTGTTTAATATTGTTTCCTCTTCCATTAAACAGCTGACTGTTACTGTGGGAAAGCTGTCTGCTTTATTAGAAAACAGTCAGAAATTTGTTTACCAGTGGTTATATGAGTGAATAAGTGAAATAATTCAAATGAGTTTTTATTGCTGATGGGCTGATGCTTTTCTTCTATGAGTACAGCCATAATATTGAGACATTATTTCTAGGCCTTGCTGGAAATGGTGTTTGGTGCCAAGGTTGTTGTCACTGGTGATGGATTTGTTCCTGGAGAAAGGAGTGTCATTATCATGAACCATCGCACACGGATGGACTGGATGTTCCTGTGGAACTGCCTGCTGCGATACAGCTACCTCAGACTTGAAAAAATCTGTCTCAAATCCAGTCTCAAAAGCATTCCGGGATTTGGTAGGTTGCTAAACCCTTTCATTTGAAGGGAAAATGTGTTTAAATTTTGCCCAATGCTGTTCATACCTTGTTAAATAACCTAGGTTTAAATTCTGTTTCAGTACTTTAAAAACAAATTGTGCACAATATGGGGCATGTTGAACAATTTAACCATAAATCTCCCAGAGGACACTTGGACTTCATGCTTAAGCATTTCTTTTTAAAGATACTACATGTGCTGCTGTTTGCTTATAGGTAAAAATATTTCTGCTTTATGTACTGAAAGCATTTGTCAAAAGTTTGAAGTTTTGAGTCTTTCAAAGTCTCTTTCAAGGCTTTGTTTTGATGCTGTTTCACCCCATATTGCAAATGATTTCATCAAGCCTCTTTCTTCATTATCAGATTGATACTATTGAGAAGATTAAAAACCCCAAAAAGCCCTGTAGGCAATTGCAAAGTTGATGGTTCATTTTAATAACTGTAATTTTAAATTGAACTTGGTTACGCAAAATATGCTGTACAGGATATGAAATAATCAGTATTTATAATGGTGTAGGCTGGAAATGGACTCGAGTTGTACATACTCAGAGAAATCATTTCAGATAGGCCAAAAATTGGCATTCAGATGGTTTCTGAATAAATAGGGAAACTTAGCTGAAATAAAACCATCTCTCTGCCTTCTTTTTATCTCTTAGATTTATTTGCTGTTTTATACAAAACTAGCTTGGGTAGGATATGCATCAACTTTATGATGTCAAAAAAGTAACTTTATTTATGGTTCCCTTTTGTCAGGCCATTTATCAGAAGAGATCATTCTGGCAGGATGCCCTACTGAGGAGCTCTCATACTTTTGTTCTGTTATTGCATTCACTTGCTCAGCCTTTAGTCGTCTTAAGTAAGAGCAGCAGCTAGGTAACATACTTTCCTTTCCCTAGCAGTCAAACGTTAGGGTTAGTTTTACTTGACAAAAGGCATCTCTTTTAATATTACAAGTAATGAGAAAATACATATTCAGAGAAATGTTTTATCTGTATAATACAACAGAGATGTTTTGAAATCTTTTCTGGAATCAGCTGCGTGTACAGCTTTTAAAGTAGTGATAGAAGATGCAATCAGGAGTATTGCATAATATTGCAAGGTTCCCAGGTTTATCTCTTTAAAAGTAGCATATATTTTGTTTGTAAGAAAACATTTGTACATATGCTTGTTAATACTTTTAATGCAACTGAAAGGTCAGCTCCAGGAGCTTGGATGCTGCGTTATACTTGACAAAATTTGTATCCTGAAAGGGTGTTAGGAGTTACTTAGAGGTTTATTTTATTACACTTTTTTCCCCTCTAATTCTTATTTCTTTGCATAAACTAAGCACATCTGCTAGACTTGATGAGTAGGCTCAGGCAGATGGAGCTGTGGCAGACAAGTGTTAGCAGACTACAATGCCATCTTTGTTCAGTCTGACAGAGTAGCTTAAGGTGCTAATGAAATTCTGGGCTCATGCTCCACTTTGTGGGCTGTGATGGTAGGCATTTACTCCTGTTGTCTGTGCTATAGGATTACAATTTCTGGCAGTAGGGTGGGTGCCTGGATCTGTAGTGTTATAATCCACTATTATTATGCCAAATCGCTAAGTACCCTCCACAATATATAGGCTTTGAGTACTTTGGTTGCAATGTTGTGAATTACAGCTTATTTTTTAGTAAACTGTTAATGTTGTGTTATTAATCACAGGAAGGGAATTAAACTAAACAACATCCTTCACTCAAGCCATAATTTGATGCCTAAAATTGTGAATGATTAGCTTCTCTTCTATCATAGTGTATCTAAAAAGAGGCCTTAGAAATACATGTCTGTGTTCAGTCAGGCTGTGTTTTGGGTGCCAGATTCTTGCAAAAGTAAAGTATTCCCTATAGCCACATAATCAGGGCATTGTTGGAGACTCTTAGATTAAATTAAGATTTATGGAAGAAGATGACTCTGCATGCAATTTGGTAGGGCAGTGATATAGTAGAGGATGGTGTTTAAAGAGGACAACCCTGAATCTCATAGGTAAGAGTAGAATTTCTCCTGCTTATCTCTGCTATACTATGTGATAGACCTTTCATAGCTGTTTTTCAGATTTAGTTTTTGTTTTTTTAAATTGTTTTGTGTTTCTTACATGAAAGTTTTGTTTGTTTCATGACCTTGTAAAAGTGGGAAGATAACTTGGAAATTAACTAGATACTATAACTGATCTTGAGATGTTGCTCATTTAAGGTGTAATATTTGTGGAAATTAAACCAGCTACTCTCATCATGTCTTTCAGTTGCATCTTTTCACATATTTACATGAATTTGTTGTACATAGTCAAAAGGATAGGATTATGGATGTATTCATCTATTCGCTAGATGTAGCTTAATGGTAATTTTGCTTTGAGTTTGAGAAATATTTTAAAGAATGTAGTGTGCTGCTCTCAGTCCCTTTTCTTTCTGATATTTCAAAGGCTTTTTGTTTTTAACAAGCATTTAGTTTCAAATTATGTGTAAGATAAGGTTTATAATGCAAACCTTTCATTTCCCCAGTTCCGAAGACCTTGCTAGTATTAAGCATAGCACCTTTGTTGTCATAAGTACATTCTCATTTGGGATGTAAAAATAGGCCTGTGAGAGATTATGTGTATAAGATAGGTGAAGAGCAAAGCTTGGCATGGAAATAGATCTGGAGTCCTTGTTGCCCCCTTTGTAGGTTAAAAGTATAAGGGTATCAGATTTAATAAGCCTGTGTTACAAGTAGGCAGTTATTTTCTAGTTAATGATAATTAAAGTTGGAGGAGTCAGTATTTCAAGTAGTCGCGCTGAGTCATTTATCTAGTTCTTAAGTTATTAATTCTTTGCATTCCAGTGTATGAAAATACTTTGAATTGATTAAAGGTGAGCCTTAAAATAAGAAGTCCAAAGGAAAACAGATGGTCCTTTCTTCCTGGAACTGCAGCTTTGGCTTGATAAATTGTGTGCAGTAAAGTTTTCAAAAAGAGGTGTTAGGTTTCAGTAATCTCAATTTCAGATACATTCTTGCAGCATTTCAGAACAACTTGCCAAAGTTGGTGTCTCAAGGGAGCGCTGCTCTGCTCATAGCTGTTGCTGCAGTTTCTGATCTGACATCATCAGAAACTACTGACACATTCTGCAGTGTCAGTTTTCAAGGAGAATTTCTAATGGCATTGACAGTTTCCTGAGTAGTCTGACAAGACAGAGCTTCTCTACCATACTTGTAATAACCTACAGCTTGTACTCTTGCCTATTCTCAATTAAGGAGTAGCCCTGGAAGTGATGCAGATGGTGATGCAGTTGTGTTCAGCATGTAGTATGGAATACATACTCTTTGAGTAGGTACCAAGGGACATACACAGTAGTGTCAGATGACCTATTAATGACTAGAAGACAGTTGCATAATTTCTTCTTTTTTTATTTTGCTTAATAGTTTCATTTGTAAAAATCTTGTGATATGAACCAGTAAGACTTCACTGGAAATGGAGATCATAGAATCATAAAATGGTTTGGGTTGGAAGGGACCTTAAAGATCATCCAGTTCCAAGCCCCTGCATGGAACATGGGCAGGGGACACCTTCTGCTGGGTCAGGTTGCTGGTGTAGTTGCTGAGTAGTTAGAAGCAAAGATAACTGAGTAACTCTGTCCAGATCTTCATCTCTGATTTCAAGTTATTCTGTAGCGAGCATTGCTCTTGAAGAGACTGCAAGGTGTTGGAATGTTTTAGTTGTTGTTTTTGGCTTGTTTGGCTGTAGTAGCTTTCAAAGGCTCAGGTTAGGTTTGTTCCTTGTTTAAAGTGCCAGGGAGGGAAAAAATACAAAGGGCTTGTGCTCTATTTTAGCACTGCCCTTAACCTCACCAATCTGTTACTGCGTTTCAGTTGATCCATTATAGCTGTCCATGTGTGGGAGCTACGCCTGAAGCAAATTCAAAGTAATTTGAGTCACCTTAGTTTTCAATGAAGCAAAGCAAAACAACTCAAATGATCCTGCCTTGGCTATGGGCTAAGAGCATGCACACCAACAACTATGATGGATCAGCTCCCCTGAAGTAAAATATTGGTGTTGCTAAGCCTAGAAAATTTTAGCATTTAACTCAATTGGAGTATCGCTAAAGCAGCACGTTGCAGGGAATCTGTGTGCATTTATATTGGCATGGAAGTGTTTGTGCCTCCACAGCTACTTCCATAAGCAGGGGTATAAATACTTCAGCATAAAGTGTCTTTGTTCAGGTTATAGCTGGATTTGCATTCAGATCTTTATCAGTAGAGCTGATTGGTTTAAAAAATCAAATTGTAACCTACTGAACTTTCTAGTGGAGCTCATGCCTTGAGTGTCTTTGTTATCTTACAATAGGCTGAAATGAGAGTTTTGAGGAGCTGTGACATTTTGTCTTCTAACAATTCAATTATGAGCTGCCAGACTGTAATTACCTTAGAGTTGTTATCCTACCTGATTTTAAAGTGGAAGTTGAAAAGCGTGCTCTTTAGTGGAAAGGACAATTGTTATGCTAACAGTTTTTCACAGTGAAGACTCTCTTGAAGAAGGTTTAAGTGTGAGGAAAGGATTATTACTTGGAAGCAAAAATGCGATTTAATTTGGTTGTAATTCTACGTGCATTTTTTTATGGGGAAGAAAAGGCTCAGGTGCCTGTTTCCCAGCTTGGCTCTTCCAGGAAAGGCATAATAGGAATATTTTCAGCAGTATGCCACAGAAATTCTCCTGACTCTGTCTGGGAGGGGGACCCCCCCCCCCCCAAACAACCAAACCCTCTCCAAACTGTTGTTAAAACTTTCCTTATGCTTTCTATATGATTTGGACTCAATTTTCATTCCACCCCCTTTGTCTCTCAAAAATGCACATCAGAAGAGTGATTTTGGATGCTATCCTTTCTCATTCTCCCCATATTATAACTGACAAGTGATGAAGAGAGTGGTTGTTTTGTCCAAACTCCCAGAGCAAATAACAGAAGAATTAAGGTGACATGTTTTCCCAACTTGCATTCGTTTGATTATATCAGTGGGTTATGCAGCATCTGTACAGATCAGCATATCAGGCTGAGTTAGTTTTGTGGTTCCCTCATAAGGAGATAGAGCGCCTCAAGAGGATGCAGGGCTGCAGAAGAAATAACGTATAGTGAAGATGACACATCCATGGCAGACTTGCTCTGTTTCATAGGGCCTGTACTTCCCTGTGAACTAACAGCCTGAGGTTGTTTCCTTTCTGTCTTTGTTGATTCTGGAATGACATGGGGCTTAACTTTAGATACGCATTGAGGAAGGCAAGTCTTTTTGATTCTTTTTGATTCTTCGTGTGCTGTTTCACTGTATTGATGAATTTTAAAAATGCATTAGGAACAGCAACTTTCCGGTTATCCAGAGGTTCAAGCCTCTGCTTTAGTTTGCTTTAGTTTTTACTGATCTTATATTATTCTGATTGTCCATATCAGGGGATACCTTTCACTAGACCAGATTGCTCAAAGGCCTGTCAAACCTGGCCTGGCCTTGAACAATTCCAGGGATGGGGCAGCCACAGCTTCTCTGGGCAACCTGTGCCAGGGCCTCACCACCTCATAGTGAAGATTCATCCTATAGGAAAAAGATATACTGAATCAGATGTTTTACTGTAAAATCGGGAGTGCCACTGCGAATCTGTATTTGTGAATTTTATCTCTTAGCTAGGTTTGTAATTTGCTCAAAGAATTCATTGCCTCAAATGGTAGATATTCAATTAATTATATTCCTATTAACTACATTATTGGAAATGAGCATGGTTTAAAAAAAACATGCCGGGAGCACAGATTGTGCTTTACAAGAGTGTTTCAAGAGGCTTTTTTATTTTATTTTCCTAGTTTTTGCATTCAAACCATGACACTGAATTTAAGAAAATCTTTTCATTTTCGTTATTAGACCTAAAACTATCTAGGAAAAAAAAACCAAACATACCCCACAGTAAAATGGCTGATCCTAAGAGAATTTGCAGAAACCTGTTCCGCAGCTATTCCTGGTAAAAACTTAACTGTAAGCCCTGGCTTCCTGTGTGATTTTCTGTGCTCTTTCCAATACCTGTGCATTTTTGAAATAAGAAACATGGAGAATTGTGTGGTTATTTTTTTGTGGGTATTTAAGGCAGCAAAACACTTGGAATAAGGAATTGTTAATGGGCCCAATTAGTTGTCTGTAGTGGGAATCTGCACTTCCAAGTGATTTCCGTTATTAAGCCTAGATGGCTGGTTCCCTGTTGCCTCAAAAGCCTTGATCAGGGCAGACCACTGTTGAATACAGGCACACTGAATAATGCTTGAATTTTTGACCAAGATAATGCTATGAAAAACCAGTGAATGATGCAGTTGAACAAAAGAGGGAAGAGGAATGAAGTGAAAGGAGGATGAATAAGAGTGAAATCCCATAGTTAGGCCTTCTGCTTTCCTGCTTGTTTCTATTTCTTTGTGTGTGTGTGGGTAGTATTGTTAGCTGTTTTGTTACATTGCTATAGGAGATACATAGATACCATTTTCTTGATGTGTCTTTGCTTTCAATACAGCCTCCTACAGAGGCAGGACTTTTTTTGGGATATCTAATTTCTGAGATGCTTATGGAAATATACATAAAATTGTGATACAAACCCAAACACTTTCTTTGCCTAGCTTGCCTCTTTCTCTCTTTTGTTCATTGCCACTTCCATCCTTAGTACCTACTTACTCCCAAGTCACCTTTGCAATGAAAACACACTTAAGAAATTTCAGCTTCGAGTGTTATTTTCTTTTGAAGGATTTTGAGATGAGGAAAACAGAAGTGCAGGGTCTTAGACTTTAAAAGCTTGTGGCTACCATTTTTAGTACAATGCTGCAAATTCTCAGCCGACATGAGCTATAATTTGTTTTATCCCCAAGGCTAGGAAGGAAATACGCCAGTACAGAGCATTTCTCTAGTTCAGTAATAGACTTTTTTTGTGTGAGTGTGATTTTTTCCTGTGTAGAACTATGTCCTGACAGAATATGTATCATTAACATGTTACTAGAGATTTGAAGCTGCTTTTTCAGCTCTGAAAAGTTGATTCAAGGGTCAGGGTGACTAGTTACTCTACCTGGTAGGTTTTTGCGCTGCTGTTTTGCAGTTTTGAACAAGAGCTGTGTGGTCTGATGCTTTCTGTATACTCTTCCAAGTGATGTTATTTATCCAAAATGTCAGCTCCTACAAGAAGATTGTTTTAGCAAAGAAATTGATTTGCATTATTATGATTTCTTTAGCTTCACTGTTTCTCTGCTGTGTTTTTGTCATCAATCATTTCTCAAGAACCTGCAAATCAAAAGGCAACCGTTTTTCCCCCATCAAGTAAGTGTTGCCTTTGCTAGGAAAGATTCCTGTTGCCCAGGAGCTTTTAGACGACCAAAAATGCTGTGCAAAAAAAGCAAAATATAATTGCTTTTGTTGAACAATATGTTGACCTAAACTCAATAATGAACTGCATGGGATGTCTCACTGCAGGCTGCATGTGAGAAGGTGCTTCCTTCTGCTGCTTGTTCAGAAATCTTGCTGATTAGCAAAACCTTTCATTTTGACCATTGCTTTACTGAATTCTTCCCGTTTCTCTCTGCATTCCCATTTGGATCCCACATCGTGCCTCAGACTTGTTACGTGTTGTTTTTCCAGCAGCAAAATGCAGGCACGCTGTGGAATGGAAATCAAAGGAAGAGTTGCTTTTGCTTTGTTCAAAGGCATGCGTCTGCAAGCCTGTGCTGGGTTTCCTCTCCTGCTTGAATCTGGTGGGGAGGTGAGATGTGTAAACAGCAGGCATTTTTCCCATCAATGCATGGATCAGGGCTTTGGTTGAAGGCAGTAATTCATCATTTTTGTTGCCTTTCACTGGAGGCCTTGAAGCTTGAGCAGAATGTGGAAGATCCTTCCATGTCATAGGTGGTAAAATAGTTTGATCAAGTGTCTTGTGCTGAACTAAGTGGGGAGGAAAACCTGGGCCCTTTACTATTAGTCATCTAGGTGTTAGATAATCTGTTCTTATTTGAGCAGTCAGGACTGTTTTGTCTTATTAGATATACACTTAAAGATAGAATAGTTCTTCCAGAACACTGGATGTTATCTATTGGAAAGGTGAGAAAATCAAACCTGTTTTTCATTTTTCAGACTGGATGCCTCCCAGCTCCCTTCTCTTCTTTTCTTTCTTCCTGTTTCCTAACACACTACTGTCATTACATTACTGCCTATGTTTAATATTTCATAGCCTATATAGAACACCAGCGCTTAAGACAGGAATGGGAAGCTTCTGCACTATATCCCCTGCTTTAAGTTCAGTCAGGTAAAATACAACTCACCCTAACAGCATCTTTCTTGGTAGCTAAAGGTGTTTGTAGTTGGATGTTCACAGTACTGTAAAAGAATAATTGCTAGAAAGAGTTTATATGCAAGTTTCCATGTAATTTAAAGCCTTGTGCTGCATGAAGACAGGTAGGGGAGAGGATGGGAAATGGCAGTGATGTTTTTTCTCCATGCTCCCTCGATTATATGGATCAAAATCAACTCTTCGTAAGGAGCTGCTGACCAAGGAAGTTATCATCAGGCTTTTACTTTCCTGCTTGTTTCCCTCTTTCTGCCTATGGATTCTCTTGCAATGAGAGCACAAGGACTGAATAATTTAGGTGTGATGTGTGATGCCACACAATAAAATGGTTTTACACAATACAGGTTTTGCATAAACTAATTTAGGTGTAGTGCCTAGGGTGCATGCAGAAGGTTTGGGCTGAGAGATAAGTGACTGGAAAACACCAAAACCACAGCACAGCTTTCCTGATCTTTATGTATTTTTCTTTTCTGTCTCATTTCAGAGTTGTACATGGTACAGTACAAGGTATCTCTGTTCCTTTGCTGTGTCTGTGAGTTTGGTTTCAGATGAGGTATCATAGAATGGTTTGAGCTGGAAGGGACCTTAAAGCTCATCCAGTTCCAACCCTCTGCCGCGGGCAGGAACACCTTCCACTAGACCAGGTTGCTCCAAGCCCCATCCAACCTGACCTTGAACACTGCCAGGGATGGGGCATCCACAGCTTCTCTGGGGATCCTGTGCCAATGTCTCACCATCTTCACAGTGAACTGTGGAATATCTCAAGTTGTAGGGATCATCAAGTCCAGCTCCCCGCGCTTTGAAGGACTACCTAAAACTAAACCATATTACTAAGAGCATTGTCCATATGCTTTTTAAGCCCTGGCAAGCTTGGTGCCACCATCACTTCACTGGAGAGCCTGTTTTAGGGACCAGCCACCTTTTCACCTTTTCCTAATGTCCAATCTGAACTTCCCCTGATGCAGCTTCATACAATCTCCATGTGTCTTCTAGAGAAAACAAATACTTTGGTACCATTTGGTACTTGGCGCCAGGGTAGTGAAATTTATTGTACCAGTCCAAGATGACTAAATGCCAGAAGAAAGCAGAGTTAAATTATGAAAGTTATGTTTCTGTTGCTTTGAAATTGACTGGGTTTTCTTTTTTTACATGTGTTTTGTTTAAACGTGGATAGCCTCTGTTAGTAAAGCTGTACTGATGCTTCTTGACACTGCAGATGTAGGAATGTGCTGTATGCATAAATGCACATGAAACGTTGTGGTCAAGGTTTAGTTCTGTTTACAGAGGGTTTTTAGCAAGTACAGCATGCAGGATTTGCTGAGACTGCATTCTGGCCATTTCTTTCCTTAATTCATATAACCACTTCCAGTGTGCAGTTATCTGGATATCATTAATTATCTGAATATCTGAGACTCATTAGGTCCAGATTGCAGAAAGCATGTTAGTTATGCATGCTCCATCTGTTCTTTTGAGGTAAAAATAAAAAGTATCTACCCCATGTTATACATTACACATCTTTAATAGTACAATTAAGGTTCCTGAACAATACAGAAGAGATTCTGCAGCTTCAGTAATGTGTTATCCAGGCTGACTTATGTAGTTGTTTTGCAAATTGGTGAGTTTAAAAAGTGATGCTCTAGCATATTCTCCTTGTAAGGTACTGACACAAACAGAATAGAAAGGAATCTCTGTAAAGAGGAGCTGAAATAAAGTGCAAGAATAACATGCTGTAAGTCACCAGCAGAGGAAAAACAGACTTTGAGGATTGTGGTGAGCAAAGAGGAGGATGGGAAGCTGTGATGTTTTCTCTTTGATGTGGAACGTCCATCTGCAGGTTTTCTGATGAGATACACAAGCTAGCCAAGTACAGTGGCAAAGCAGTGTCATGCTCTTCTGAGCCCTGTTGAAGATGGGAGCATCACGGACGTGGTAGAACTGAAGCCCTGATTTTTCATCCTGCTTTCTGAACTATTGGACAGAACCTCTAGTATCAGGGGATATCCTGTATACTAAATTGTTCCCAAAAAGCCAAGAATGTTTATTAAAGACAATGGTCTGTGACCCCGGAGCGATAGGCCCAGCAGCAGTTCCATTTATTTAACTGCCCTGCGTTGCCAGTTTGTCAGGCTGTAAATCACCACAGTTGTCTTATGTTTTAATACGAAAGAGCAGACATACGTCAAACTTCTATAAGCAAGTGTAAAGAACAACTTTGTATTTTCTTCTACTAGTAATGAAAATGGTAAGAAGGTGTATGTAATAAAGCCTTCAAAAGCAATAGATGTTTTCTGCACAATGCACACGATTAACATGCACTACTAAGGACAACTGTCTCCATACAATGCAGCTTTCTGTTGTGCTGCAGTGCATTTCTGAGATGCTTGTCCATAGGGGAAATCTCTGTTGCTGATTGTTGCTGTGATTAAGGACATTATAGTGAGGGACATGTTTTTAAATACTTCACCTCATAGAATCATAGAATCATTTAGATTGGAAAAGACCTTAGAGATCATCAAGTCCAACCTTTAACCCAGCACTGACAAGTCCACCCCTAAACCATGTCCCTCAGTGCCACATCTGTAGGCCTTTTAAATACCTCCAGAGACAGTGATTCCACCACTTCTGTGGGAAGCCTGTTCCAATTCTTGACCACCCTTTCAGTGAAGAAATTTTTCCTAATATCCAGTCTAAACTCTTGAGGTAATTTCCTCTTGTCCTGTTGCTTACTACTTTGACTAAAGAATGACACACACCTTGCTACAACCTTCTTTCCTGAGAGCACTGACTTTATTCTTGCTCTCTTGCATTTTATTTATTTAGATTATGCAGGCTTTTGCTTCCTATCCAAAACTCCTTTACAAGGTAACTAAGTGCTCTTGATCAGAAGACAGCGGGGAAGCAGAGAAAATGATATATGTAAGACAATTTATAGAATATTTTGGAATAAGAGACACCATAGAAGTGTCAGTGTGAAACGTTACTAAAGATGTGTATTTTTAAACCTTAGGCTGGGCGATGCAAGTTGCTGCCTTTATTTTCATTCAGAGAAAGTGGGAAGATGACAAGAGTCACTTTGAAAAAATGCTGGATTATTTCTGTGACATTCGTGAACCACTGCAACTCCTCATCTTTCCAGAAGGAACTGATCTCACAGGTAGGGTGCGTTTACCATCTCCTTGTGAAATGCTCAACATGGAATTTCTTGATTGTTTATGGAAACAGTTAAAAGGAGTCCAAGGCAGGAGCAAGACTGGGTTCTCATGGACAGTATAAATCATAGTAAATTATCATATGTGCTGATTCATTTAAGAGGCACAAGCATAGTTCCACTGAGAGGCTTTGCCAGTCTTCCTGACATAACTTACGTTTCAAAGCATTGATGATTGAAATGGCTTTTGATTGGTCAGTGCTGTATGTACATTGCATTAGCAAAAGTAGGTCTCCAGATCAGGAATAAATCATAGGCATGTTTTCCTTTCCTGTATTACTATGGCAAACAGGGCAAAATCATTTCAGACCCATGGAAGAGGAGCACTAATCTATGAAGCTTCTTGCCTGATGTTTTGAGAAGAGAAAATTGAGATACTTATTCCTTGGGCTGTGTAAGCAGTCTGTATCTGCCTGTGTAAGAAAAATATCTCCCTTAAACAAATGTTGACACTATCATCAGAGTAAATATAATGAGTTTAATCCTTTAGTATTAATTCTTAATAAAATTATATCTACCTTAATACAGGTATCATTATGGCGTCAGTAGCAAGCTGCTAACCAGTGTTGAAGGCAACTCAATTGCCAATAAAAGATGCAAGAGTGTATGAGTATTCTGTGGCTGTTCATGCCTTCAGCATGATTTGATAAGCATCATCTTTAAATAGAAAATCAATTACAGTTAAGCTCCTACCTTTTATTGTATTTAAAAGAATTTTTACTATGCTTTCCATTGCAGATACTTTCAAATCATATTTTATTGCAATGCCAGATCAGTAAGTACTAAGCACAGTATAAAAATAGCAAATGTATGCTGCTTTTTTTCTTCCATGTTTCTGATAACCATAAAAATTATATGTATAGTTTTCAGATGCTATCACACTGTAGGGAATTGTCATCACTTTATCAGCCTTCCTAAAAGAGGATAAATTCATTGTACGTTATTGGGCTGCTTCACATGGTATCTCTTGTTGCATTAGTTAGTTTGTATCTAAAATTAGGAAGAAGGATGGAAATTATCTCACTATAAATGATTTTCCTTTCAATTCATGAACAACTGCTCCCTCCTAGCTCTGAATTGCGAGGTGAAATCTTTATCTTATTCATGCAGTCAGGAGACTTCTCCTTGGGTCACTCACACCCTCTTTCTGAGCAGGTGTTTCTATCTCAAGATGACTGAAAGAATTGGATTGTTTCTAGTTTATTCCATAAATGATGTAATCCCTCCTGATATTCTTCAGAGACAACAGATTTTAAGGAACTGAGGAAGTTTCATACTGCAGCTTTAAAAAAGAAGAAATAGCTGTGGACTGAGGCAGCCACTTGTGCTTCAGAGTCCCAAAGGCAGTGGTGGGGATGCTCCCACCTGAATGTGGAATTGCTTAAGAAAACACAGGGTTTTCTCTCCGCTGTTGTAACTGATACAGTATTCCTGTTCTGATTTCCTTCCTCACATGGGTGTAGCACATCTGCTTTAACTTTGCATTGTCAAATGGGTACCTGCACTAACTGTGCTGTTGTGAAGCCAGCACAGATGGGTGGTGATCATTTCCCCCTGGGCTGTTGAGCAGCCCAGGGGGGAAGCAGTGCAATGGGGAGGATGGCGTGATGGGCAAGGAAGAAGGGAAGATGATAGAGTACTGCTTCCTTGGGCAGCAGTGCTGGCTGCTGACATGCCAAACTGTCTGGTGTTCAGCGCTCTAACTCACCATCAGTAATGAATGCCACCTTGAGATTATATCTGTGCATAAGATGTATAGAGACAGGTAAAACCCTAGGGCTTTTTCTGGGAAAGTAAATAACTCTCCCTATCTAATTGTCTTCACAGGAAACATTAGCTTATATATTTTAGCATATTATAGGAGACAGGGCAAAATCCCTTGCCAAGCTAATAGGTTTATGCCATATGAGAATGATAGAACATAATGTATTTTATGTAATGTTTTGAAAAAATGACTTTCAGCAAACTGTTATGTTATTGACACATTAAGACCTATTGCAGCCTCACGTTCCATCTTTCAGAATAAGAAATAAACCACAGTTTTGTTCCGAATGGTCGCTCAATATCCTAGGGTAGATTCTGCAAACATAAGGGTACTGGCTCTTGTTTTCTGACCACGTTTCAAACCTGCTAATTACTTCTGAAGGCAAAATTCTTCTGGTGTTTAAAGTGAGAAATCATGTTCTACATGTACTTCACTGAAGAGCAGAATTGCTGTGCAGCCCTGTGCTCCTATCATTGTTTTTATCCTCTGAGTGGCCTCATGACAGCGATAGGTTGACTTCTCTTTATAAGAAATTGTAGAATGTTTTCAGGTATTCGAGAAGAAAAGATGTCAAAGAAATGTAAAGTATGACTATTTATACATGAGCCATCCCTGAGTACAGGTTGGTGAAGTACTTTGCAGTGGGAAATGCTATGTAAACAAACCTTAGAAATGGTAATGTCATGAACCCTGAGTGATGTATTTGAGCTTGGATGTATAGGGTGTGAGGTAATAACTATAACACTTATTTCTGATAGGTTGGTCATCTTTTCACTCTGGAGTACTTCAAGGTTAAAGCTAAGTGCGTCAAAGGTATTTTATTGTAATTGCTTAAAAAGAAGCCCTCAGCAGACAAAGTGTAGCCAGACTTTCTGAAGCCCTGAAGCAAACAGAGCAATCATAAGTCTAATGCTTCTGGAAAGCTGGAATACAACCCACCATTTTGCTTGTTCTTTTGTTTTTCTTGGTGTTCCTTACAAGACTCTTTGTAGTAATTCTTCAGAAAGCAATAACAAAAAATAGTTGTTGTATTGCTCTGTGCCTGTTAAAGCCTCATTTCCTATGGATTCCTGCCTGCGTCCCTGTACATGGTCTCTTCTTCACCCCAATTTCTCCTTTCTCCTTGTGTTTCCTTCCGTGTGACATTTCCTCCACAAACCTCTTGCTGCTGTCTCTGCAAGAGGCAGCGTGTGCTCTGGCTCATCCTCACCAACACTTGTGTTAACTGATGGCCTGCTGCATGCTGTGCTGAAAGCCCTGATGGAGCCTGCCCTGGCTCTTCCTGTTGTTAAGATCTCTACTCAGTCATTGGTTTTTCTAAATCTCCTGGAGGCTTAGTCATCTTTGAATCTCTTGTGTCTGTCAAACTGTGTTTGCAGGTGGCAATAGCTTCTAAAGTTAAGGGGAACAGGCAGGTGGACAGAGTGTGATTGCACAAACCTTTTTTTATTTGAGGAACAGCTGAAAAATAAGTAGGAAAGCTTGCTAGAGTCCAGATTTTGCAGGGATTTTTGATGTCAATTACAGAAGGTAACATTGTTGGATTCTTCTCTTTTCTAGTAAGTGTGATGTACTTTGGTAATGCAAAAAAAAAATCGTTCAAAAGCACTGGTAGAGATTGATGTAACGTGTCGTATTTTGAAAGTAGCACAAATAAGAACAATTGCTTAATACCTTTTATGCTTTCTATGCAGACCTCCAATAGTTTTTTAATTTTAATTATTTTTTTCTTTGGGAGATTTTTTGAGTACTTGCTTATTCTTTTGTTATCTGGCCCCAGTATAATTTGAGAGTACTTGAAGTCATAGAAGTACATGTATGCTTTTATCACAAGTTAAATTAAAGGAAAAGGTAGTATTAATATTCAAATATCAGTGCACTAGTACTGATATTTCAATATTAGCTACTAGCAAACAAAAGTAGCGGATAATAGATCAGAAACAGTTGTATTAAAGTTTCCAGAATCAGCTTTCCAGTAGGATAATGAGGGAAGTATAAGAGGATGAGGGAAGTTTATAGTTCTTTTGGGTGACATCTAACAAAACACATCAGCCTGGACAATGCTGGATCTGTAAAAGCATGTGAACATGTTTTTTTGAGAGGAGCTAAGTCTGCATACATATTTCATGGGGAGCACAGACTTAGTTTTGTTGGGTACAGATCTTGGAGTTTTTGTACTCTTTGTACTCACATGAAGTACTCGTACTGTTCAGACTCATGCCAATGCAGCTTGTTACTGCATTATGGCTTTCATCAAAGTAAAATTCTAGAGGTTTCTGTTTTAATTCAAAACTAGCTCACAAATTAAAAATATAATTTGACTTAAAAAAAAAAAAGGGCATTTGTTCACTTTATCCTCTGGTTTTCAGGAACAAAAGCAATTTTTCTTCTTAACAATCTGTAGCTCAAAATGAAGAAAATGCGTTAGCGTAATTTCTCCTCTAGTTTCTTGAAATGAAATTCTGAAGTGTAGTGCTTCCAGAAAGTGCTTTCTGAGCTTTTCCAGCCTACATAATTTTGAGATAAATGTGGAAAAGTGTAATCAAATGATGTACCAAAGGCAGCACCAGAGCAAACTAATTGTAAGAGGTTATGGCCAGACCCCTTAAATTCTTGTTTATTTGTGTAGTTTGACAATTGCTCTGCAGTAATGTCTAAAGACTCAAATAAATTGGACTTCTTGTACTTGTCACCACCCCAAAGAACATACCCTCTGTGAGGCAGCATGTAGTCATTGAAGGAGACAGAGGGGGAGAGACAAGTCAGTGCAAGACCTGAGAAGACAAGAGCATGAAGGGGTTCTGAATCAGGAAAGGTCCTACATCACCCTCAATTAAAAAACTGGTTGCTTTGCATGAAAATTGATTATTCTACTTACTCTTTTTTATCATAGGAGCAAATAGAACCAAGCAGTTAAGATTACAAATACACATAAAAGGAACGATGAGCAAAAACTCTGGGGGTAGGTTTACTTTGGCTTAAATACAGTATAAGTAAGAAAATACTTGTTTCTAGAAAGCAACATGTACTTGTATTTGTCAGAGAGGGTGAGCAAGAGGGGGCATTACACTTAGCCAAATGATGTGAGATGCATTTTGGAATTGAGGAGACACAAAATTCATTTCCAGCCCCTGTTTCAGAAGATGCTTTATGCAATTTGCATGTATTGGAAGCAAAGAAGAGAACATATGTTTCCTCTTTTTAAGGAACTGTTTTCACTATCAGCCTTACAAAGCCATCTTTTACTTTTTCTGTTCTTTCACCTGAGGATGTTATAATCTGAATTGATTATGTAGCGGACAGTGTAGCCTGATCTGTTGATTAAGGGATTTTAAAGAGGGTTTGTTGTGTGAATTCCCTCAGGTTGGAGAGGATATAAAATGAGTTTCTAATTTCCTGGATCTCTAGATTTCACATAATGGGGAACATCCCATTTTCTGCCTTATGTTGAGTACAGTTCTAAGCAGGAGACTTGCTCTGAATGTTCCTCAGAAAGTTTAGGCACAAGTGTCTCACACAGGGACCCGCAACTGCAGTAGGTACCAAGGGACTTGCACTGGGTAAGATGGTAATCAGTGCATTTGTTCATAAGCAGTAGAAGAGTAAGAAACTGTTTTCTTCAGTTGCTGACAGTAGCAGGAGGGGAAGGAAGGGCATTTATTCTTACTTTTCAGTAGAGTGAAGGCACATCCTCACTTTGCTTTCAGGATAGCGTCAAAGCCCTTTGACCTTCCTGATTTGCTGTAACAAATATTGTTTAATGCACAAAGACCTGTGGCTTGATGGTTGTTAGGAAGGGAAAAAGGAGATGATGTTTCCAGATGACAGTGGTCATTGTATTGGCTGGGAGCATTACTCTAGTTCTAAAATCTCATTACACTAGGGTCATGCAAAAGGGAAAAGGAACAATCTCTGTTATATAAAACTTGAAGTCCAGAGGCAAGACTGAGATACAGATATCAGGAAATAGCTGAACAGTGTTGGCTGGTGTGCCAGCATCCAGCTGTTCACACGTTTGTAGAAAGGCATTGTAGTAAAAGGAAATTTGGAAGATGTTTTGCAGATGTTTACAGTGAGTTCTTTCCAAGTGCATGGAGGTGCATTAAGAGGAGGTTTGAAGATGATTACTTCAAGGCAGTGGCCAGTGGAGGTCCCAAACCTTTTCTGCAGCATCAGTTAGGTCTTGCTCAGAAAACACAGCTGTGCATTTACTCTTCGGTTTTCCTGCAGTGCAAATAGGAATGTTTTGCAGACACCAAGGAATTCATTTTCATGCTCCCTCTGAAAGAGAGCGCTAGTGAGAGGGTTTTTCTGAGTGCTCATTAAATTTGTGCAGTTCAAGATGCTCAAGACATTTAAGATTTAAAATTTTTTTTGGCCTGCTTAGCTTTATGTAGATTTCCATAGCACTTGTGTCTCAAAGCTTTGATTGACTTGATTTGCAGACTGTAAATGTGCCAAAGTGAAACCCAAACTTGGATATGCAGAAGATGAAGGAGATGCTTTTGTCCTTTGGAAGAAACAATACATTAGGTTATGAACTTTGTGATTACTTAATTTAGAACATTTACTTGAATTACCACAGAATCTGGAAAAGAACTCTTGACTTGTATACTTTTTATGGGAACACTCGTGGTGATCAGCGTCATTTCTGAGAAAATGGAGAGTCTTTGTTGAGCTAATAGTGCAATACAGTTACGCCTAAGAGGTAGAATCTGCCTTTTCAGAGGAACATTTAGTAATTACGAGATTACTTTTGCCATTTCTGCCATTCCAAGTCTTGCTCAGAACTCAGCAAATTTTGGTGTCGCAGAGGCAGGAATCCTAAAGGAAAGTTCTCTTCACTCATTCAGAATAGTCCATTTTCAGTATTGAATTGAGTGGTAGTCGAGCAGACAAAAATAGATACTCCAATCATGTGGTTAAAGACATAATGCATATGTCCAAGGAAAGATAAATTTGTGTAGCCGAGTGTAATTTTAGTATTTCACACATTCTGTAATTTTAGCAATGCTTCTTGAAGATGTAATATTTTCAAGTGTTTGTACATTCTGGCTATTTGGCAAGAATTAAGTCTTTGAATTCTCTTTGCTGAATCACTTGCTTGGCTACCATGCAACAATTTTCCTTTCCTCCAAATCAGGAAATGTGTGCACTGAATCTCAAGGGTTGTATGAATGAAAGGCAGTGCTCTTACGCATGGAAACAGTAGGTCACAGGGAAAAAATACTCAATATACTGATATGCTATAGCATTTATTAATAGGTAGATAGTCCTTTAGGAGAGACACGCATGTTTTCTGATAATCAAAGGGCTCATGTAGTTTAGTAAAAAAAGAAAAATGCAGGAAAGTTGCATTACTGCAAAAAGGACATCTCACACTACTGTTGTTTTGTCCGCTTGAGCTATTCTTCCTTTAGGAAAAAATCTGATGATTGTAAGGGAAAGAACTTACCTATAAATACCAATTCTGTTAAATTATTAAGCAGCAATATTTTCATTACTCTATTTCCATCTCTGTTAAGGTTAACTGTGGACTCTTAAAAAAAAAAAAAAAGCTGTTTCTGATTGAAAATGAATAGATATTGCTTAAGCAATGATCTTGTTCCATAGATCTGTTGCAGGGATTTTGTCTTTTAAAACTGTTGAGCTGTATGAATATGAGTTGTTTAATAAGATAGTTGATCAAATTAAAGCTAAAAGAGGGGAGATTTAGATTATGTGTTAGGAAGAAGTTCTTTACTGCAAGGGTGGTGAGGCCCTGGCACAGGTTGCTCAGAGAAGCTGTGGCTGCCCCATTCCTAACAGTGTTCAAGGCCAGGTTGGACAGGGCTTGGAGCAGCCTGGTCTGGTGGAAGGTGTCCCTGACCATGACAGGCGGTTGGAACTGGATGAGCGTTAAGGTCCCTTCCAACCCAAACTATTCTATGGTTCTATGTTTCTATGAAACTGATGATGTCCACGTTGCCAGGGGAACACTGCATGTTCCATTGCCTTCGGCCCCAGGGTCAAAGCTGCACACACAATGATGGAGGAAGTATAGCCAGCAAAGTCCATTTGGCTGCTAACCAAGGCTGCTTGAAGAGCCTCCTGCACATAGCTGGAGAAGAAATTGCTTCCTCTCCGCCTGTCTTCAGAAGTTTTTGCTGTGCTGTCTGTGTCTTCCTTGCTTAGTGAGCTCTGTTAGCAACTGCTTCTGAAAAGCCTTTGTTTGGTTTCCTCATGAGAGACTTCTTTGTGCCAGATGTTCGAAACACATTTGTCATGGGGTTTAGCCACAGTACTTTCCAGATGCCTTGCATGTACTCTGCATCCAGCAGCAAGCATGTGTGGTGACACTGAGGCAGTTGGTCAAAACATTAAACCAGGGTATGTATGTGCAGCACAGGTTGAGGAATAAAGCATGTCAAGTTCAGAATGAAGATCTAGAATACTATTCTAATGTATTACATGAACTGTTTTCCTCCATTTAACATTTTGTTTCTGAAATAAGTTTAATGTGGTTAAACATTGACCTCAAGGTATTTCTGTGCATCATAGCAAATCTGCATTACTATATATTGTGCCTTTTGAGTTTAAAAAAATAATTGAGCCAGTTAACACATTTTACTGTAAAATGGGTATTGAAGTGTACAGAGAACTTGTAACAGACTTTAATTTATAGATTTCAGAGTGTATTTGATACATATGAAAGCTTTGCTGGTTATTTTCTAAAATGAAAGGAGAGGGTAAGAAAGCTTTTCTTGCAATCCACATGGCTCTTCCTCATGCCATACTAGAACCAAGAAAAGCGCACTCACTGTCTGCCTCCACCTGAAAAGCTGTTGCTTATTCGTACTGTGTGAATTGCTGTCGTACTGTTCCTGCTGTATCATAATTACATGTAATTCTTGGTCTCCATGCACACTAATTGAAAATGGTGCTTTTTATTCTCTCCTTCAGCCAATACCAAAGCTCGCAGTAATGAATTCGCTGAGAAGAACGGACTTCAAAAATACGAGTACGTCTTACATCCGCGGACTACTGGCTTCACTTTTGTGGTTGAGCGTCTAAGGGAAGGTAATCCTGCTTTGTATTTATATGTTCTTCTTGTCTTTAAGATAACAAGTCTCAGCCAAGCTGTAGAAGCTGATGCTCACAAAAATGCTTGAAGATCCCAAAGAAGTTCAGCCTTATTGTTTGTACCAGTCTTTACTGAACACACAGACATGTATAAGACTGCCTGCTTTGAAAAACTTCTGGTTTTAAGTCTGAGAGCGGAGATGAGTTGTAATGTTGAATGGACAAATGGAATGCACAGCAGCATGTATGTGCAGCAAGTGAGCTGCCCAGTGTTGCCAGGTATTTCGGATGATGGTGACTTGGAGAAGCTGCTTAAAACAGTTGTGCTCTTGTTAGAGAGGAGAGGAAGAGAACATGTTAGACTTGCTTTCTACTTGGAAATGATCTTCCATCCCTGTATGAATCTGGAAGTAGAGGTCGAGTCCCGTTACAGGGGATGAGAGTATAAAGATGTGATTGCTTGTTAGATCGCTGTGTCTGTGGGTCTCTTGGGGAATGGGCATTTCAATGAGATTTGAGGCCATAATACTGTAACCATTAAATAATACTGATGTGGCAGTGATTCAAATACAGATGAGTTGGAATGTGTGCAGGATATATGAATGTGTGGTTGAAGAAAATAAACATGTACAGTAGATATGAAGTAACTTATTTATAGGTTAGATCTTCAGGGAAAAATGTTTCTAGATCTTTCACACATGCTGTTTATTCTGACTGCCAAAGGAAGAAGTTTGAGATTATTAAAAGAAATAAGGGCCTGTGGGTAGGTTTTCTCCCTTGCTGGAACCCTTGCTTGCATTTTAGGAGCAGAGCTGGCTTGCATTTTGCCTGATTCCTACTGAGCAGATACCCTAAAAATCACTGTAAATGCTTTGATATTTTGTCCAGCTGGACAATCCTAGCTGAACCATATGTGTATTTGACCCTATTTATTTTGGACATTCAGTGGTGGATATCTTAGATTTTCATCTATCTTGAATGTTTATTACTCAATTTGCTGTAGTAAAGAATTGCCACATATGCAATTTCAAAAGCTTGTTTTACTTAAAACTTTATAGCACCAGGTTGACCTCGTGCATAACAATATTTCTAGCCTGGAATACATTTTCACTTGAAGGAATGTTTTCCACTCGAAATATTATCAACTTAAAAATAAAAAACCAAATCCTGTAATTGCTGCAGAAATGAGCTTTGTGCTTGTACAGTCATTTTCTAATTTGGTCAAAATGCTTTTCCATTTCTGTATGAGAGATCTATGCAAATTAGCCTATTGGGTTATAAAAAGGAGAATATTTGAGGCTGATTCCAAAAACATTCCAAGATTTTTGGGGGTTTTGGTTTTTTTTGTCTAGTCTTTCCAATGCTTTTAAGTCCTACTTTACTTTGATATCTGGTGTGAAATATAAAAGTTCCTTTAGAACTGAATTTACTGCATGTTGGGAACCTTGATAGCCATTATAAGCTATATATATATAATGATTGTGTGCTGTTATGTACTAAATCATGGATGAGAAGGTAGTACCACTAGTGTTTTAAATGCTTAGCTCTTAGTTATTAATTTAAGAATTTGTTTTCAATTGTTTGCAAGTGCGCCAAAACTGGACCATTTCTGTTGAGATGTTTTATTTTTGTGGACAATCTAACAGTAGTTGCTTGACTTTAAAGCACTTCAGTACATTATATGCCAGCATATATATATATATATATATATACACACACATATAATTACAATGTAGATATCCAGGTAGGTTTTCAGATACGGATTACCTAGGGTTATTGTGCAACTCTGATTTAACTTATCATTTATACTTTATTCCCAATACTAGCAGTAATAAGAAAACCCGGTTTGTTAAGGGGATAGTGTTAACATGGGTCCCTGTTTATGGGCTGCCCTAATGCTACAATGGCATTGGCAGTAGCAATAAGCATAAAAATAGACTTGTTCCCTTTTTTCCTGCTCATTACTGCAAGCACAAAGCAGTGTGTGTGACTTTAACATGCAGGGAGGGAGTGGTGGAGATTTTAACATCATATTTACGTCTTTGAAAGTATTTTTGTGCATAGATGACAACCTTATTGCCCTATAGCTCTCCTGTGAATACATTCTGGCTTGTGGCTGTTTTTCATTCCTGAGTCTCAAGTGTCTTCAGGCCTGAGTACATTATTTTACTCCAAAAATAGGTTGATGAAGAGAGGGGGAAAATGTCAGTAGAAGTTTAACTGCTTTTTGAATGCTGAAGAAACTAATTTAATTTGGCAAGAACCCTGATTAATATGCATCACAAGCTGTAGCATGAAAGAATTACCTGTTAATACGTAAAAATAACCATTAATGACCCTTCTTAGTAGGATATGGGAAAAAAAGGAAAAAATAACCTTCAGTAAAATGCTGGTTTTATATCATTAGGAGAATTTCTTCTTCTAGGAAGTACAGTCTGCACCCTGACAGCATAATCTGTCAGTTATCAGTCCTTCGCTTTCCATAGATGTCAGAAATTTCTGAACAATGTGATGCCAGTGATCACCAACACTCAAATTCCTCTGGCTGCCTTCTCGCTCTTATAGTCATTATTTCAACTATTTGATCTATTTTACCTGTAGGTGATGCTATGATGGTTTTTAAGTCATTGCTGAGATGATAAGAGCTAAGAAAAAAGAAGAGAACTATATAGCCTCCACCAGAAAAAGCAATAAAAATTGTTTAGGCAATAAATTTCCTTAGCTTTCCTTATTTTCTCATACCTTTTTTTCCCTTATGTTCTAGCTCTTCATGAGTGATAGCTCTTACCCTCAGAGCTGACTGTGCTAAACAGAAATCCAGGTAAAAGCTGACTGGTTTTGACTTTCATTATGCTCAGGTGCCAAGGCAGTGAAAATATTGTTTTACTTGTAAATGATCGCATTACTGCTTTCTTATTCCTATAAACCTTAGAATCACCCAAGACTAAACACAGACTATGAACATGCTTCAGATGTATAATTAATAATACACTCAGGAGAAGAGGCACTGCACTTGTTGCTGGTTTTTAAGCAAGAGATTCAGGACTGATTTTTGGAGGAGTGTGCTCTTTGGCCAAGTAGTAATATTAAGTAGGATGGTTTAGTATAATGTCATTGTGAATGGTAAGAGAAAATACAGTACAGACATGAGAGCACAAAGAAGGAAAGACCACGTGGTAGCTGGATAAGGTCAGCTTGCTACCTGATACACAGTATAGAGTGTTACCTGAAGATGTGGAAGTGAGTGAGAGAGGAACCAAAATTTCAGTAAGGATTAATGAAGATGGAAAAATATTAAATATACTCAGGTTAAACATAGACTAATGAAATACGTGCATTTTTCGCCCCTGCAAGAAGATGATACTTCTTGGGAACTATTATTGAATTTCTTGTGAATTATGCAGTCTCTGCAACAGATAAATCAGGTTTCTGAGATTCTTCATTAATCTTTACTGATGCATGTTACTCAAAACACCACTAGTCTTTTCTCCTGGCATGCTTTAAAGTTTGCTTCTGCAAGCACTTTGGCCTTAGTCTATCAAAATACATAAAATGTATGAGCTCAATTAATTTCACATTTTCTTAGTGCTGAAGCACATTTGGTCACTTACTGGGGCAGCCAGAGGAATTGTACTGTGGAAGAGCAAACTTTTGTTGACCAGAGTGACCACTGCAATCCCAAGGACTATCATGTCTGGCTGGTTGGCTATCGATGGAAAGCAAAGAGAAAAAAACAGTTGACTTGCTTCTTTCTAATTCGATTTGCTTGATCAAGTATATATGAGCAAAAGAAAATGAACTCTAGACACCGAAATGAAGATTGGTCATGGCTCCTTTTCTTTTTTTAACTCATCATTGCATACCTCTCTTTAACCATCTCCCAAAATCATATTTAATCCTTTTTTAAAGCTTGAAACTTTGAACAGATGTTAAGTATGGAGTAATTTTTGGCAGACCTTGGGTTAAGGCAAATCATCTCCTTTTACAAAATGCGGGTTTTGATAATGACAAAAATGTGCAGGAATTTAAATAGGACTTTTATAGAAACGTGCCTTTAACAATGTTAATTAAAAACATTGATGGCTCATACAATGCTCCTGAAGATCTCGTTTGTGAGATCCTGCTATGAAAGGTCAGGAGGCTACTCATACATTAAGTATAGGTTTTCGGGCCTGGTTGTATTTTATAAAGTTTCTTCTGATGTGCCAAATGACATTGAAAGTTCAGATGGCTTGAATGTTCTGTTTCAAAGAGATGGAAAATGATACTAGTTGATTTGATTCAATATTGTCTGGATTCATTGAATTACATATATTATCTTGGCATAATATCTGTAATTGTAGCCAAATAGTCTGTCGAGAGAAAATAGCTGTTTACAAATGTTTTCTTAAAATTGCTTCATGGCTTCTAAGTATTTTCTCTGGACTAAATAAGCAGTAAGTGTTAAGACAGAGCAAAGGTTTTCAAGCATCATTAGAAGATTATTTGTACTTTTGTAGACAGTTATTTCTGCCAGTATTAAATTCTAACAGGCCTCTTATTGACACTTCCTTTATACCCATCAGCAGCTCAATATCTGGATGCATTGGACTGAGTGTTCCTTTTATGGGGTTTGTATTTTACTGGTTTTACAGCATGATGAAGAGTCAGAATTATTTGCCTTATTATAGTATTTCAGCTTCAAATTTATTTCTGGCTCATAATTAGCCAACTGAAAAAAAATATAGCAGATAACAGCTGCCAACTACAGCTTTCTAAAACAAAGATGCAAATTTAACGTGTTTGCCTTCATTGCATATCATTACTGATGGAAGGAAACGGAGATTCTCGTCCTGCTTCCATGATTGCTTCAGAATTGATCCTTTTGGCCCAAAATAAATGTTTATATATGCACCCTCAGAAACCAGTGTGTATCTTCTATTGTTTATACCTGAGCTTTACAGTTGTACAGCATTTCAGTATGTGAGTATCTCAGTCCAGTTTGTTGCTAGGGAAGGAAAATTGTAGTTAGGTGTTCAATCCAGGGTATCTCTATATAACTATGTAAATATTTTAATCCTTTGATACTTATTGACTATTACTCTTTTCCGGGAGTTCTGGTATCCATGTATATTTATGTACTTAACTCTTAATGCCATTGATTTGGGTTATAGTACAATGTGTTTATATGGCACTTTGGAGCTAATAATATATGGAGACAGTTTGTGATTTGCAGCTTAATATATATCTAAGTTAATAGGAGATGGCACTCAGCAGGTCTTGAAAGCTCACACATATGGTTTGATTCGCCTTCACTGAGGTGTGAAGTAGCCCAAGAGTTACGCAGCAGGTCCTTGCAAGTGGTATCTGAATGTCCTTGCTCTTCATGGAGAACATAGTGAGCTCCTGTGTAAAAGCCATAAATAGCCTATGGACCATCTTAGAGATGAGTCTGTCTTGACCCCTGCAACCATCACAAGTCAAGGTGCTTGAATTTGACATATTTGTGTAAATGGTGGTTAAAGTTGAGAACTCTCGATTTAGTAATTCATTAATGAGGCCCTTCAACTTGAAGTGGCTCCTAGAGCTTTCTTTTTCTTCTGACTTGGAAAGAGAGAGAAGCAGGAGGCTGCTTTTATGAGTGGCTGGAATATCAGTGAGGAATGCTACTAAGATACTGCCAGAGACTTGTCTTCTGGTGTAAATGATGCTTCTACTCTTTGCACAGTTATGTCCAAAGCACATACATCTTGTAAGACAGATGCCATTCATTCTTTCAAATGAAAATGTAATACCCATTTCTAAGTGCGTTATATTTGGGTTTTCTGAAGGGAAAATTGGTGCAGGTGTAAAATCCAGGTCTGTAATAGCTCTGTTCATTGACTGAAATGCTCACGCTATGATGGGTGTACGAATGAATGGATATATGTCTTACACACACTGTTTTCTAATTTGATAACACAAAGTTTCTTTCCTCTCCAGATTAATTTTGGATGAGGCATGTGGGTCTAGATCACAGGAGTGTCTGCCGAATTACCTTCAGAGGTTTTATGTGCTCAATCTGAGCACATAAAACTTAAGCAGTTTTCTGGTTCAAGCATAATTTGTTTTCCACATAACAAAGGTACAGGGCATAGAAAGGCCCTGTACAAATGACAGCAAGGGTTAGATCTGTTGTTTTAATGCAAGCTAGCCTCCCTTTTGGTGACGGAACACATTTCTCACTCCCAGAATGATATGCTGGGCTGCTGCCCAAATTTCTGTGGGTTCTGGTGAGGCTGGAGCTTGTGCACTGACTGGCACTGCCATCTCTCAGAGCAGCTCTTGCCTGTTTGTGCTGGTTGCTCAGTGCACGTGTAAACCAAAGCCAGTCTGTTTTGGAAATAGGAAAATATAAGTGGCTGCATGAGTATTAACTTTTGGTCCCCAATCAACTCATTTCATCCGTGAGTCCTTCAGATCTGCAGAGATAAAGCAGCAGCTCTAAACTATCATTCCTCAATGCAAGGAAATTCTTTCTTCCCATTTTTTTTTCCCTGCTGTGCATGTGTGCCTCCCAGAGTCATGTTACTCAGTAGACTGATACTCAGAAATTACAGAGCTGTTGTGAAAGAGCTTTGAGCAGCTTTTTTTGCTGAAAATGCAGTATTAGAGCTTCACTGGCTGCTGTTATAATTGAACTTGTGCTTTTATGAGAATTGGATTCTGTGCATCAAATAGCTTAGCCTTTGATATAGAAATATGGTATGTAAATTGAGGTTTGCGTGCCTTTTATGGCTTTTGTGTGTTGGTAGAAAATTCATGACAAATCAGTAAATTTAAAATAACAACAAAGGCCTTGTTCAAAACCACACTTTTATCTCTTGGCATGGCTGTGAAATCCAGCAATGCAGAAAATCCAGTGCAGGCTGTTGTGCTTTATTGTGAATGCTGACAGTTGCCTCTGTAATCTGGAACATGGGAAAGGGCAGCTTGACTTTTTCCAGAATCAAGTTAACTGTTGATGATTGCCATATCTTGCAAGCATCTGCCTCTGTTGGCTTTGACGTACTTCTCAGAATGAGCACCAGCTTTCTGTTAGCTAATTTCTGGCCTTTGGTACTCATTGAAGGTTTTGTTACTGTCTTCTTTCATCCCTTTACTGGAGCAGTATTCTGTGCCACTTGCCCCACCATAGTGGCAAACAGGCCAATGCTCTGCTCCTGCAGGGAAGGATTTGTTTTTTCAAAGACGCTCTTTTCTCTCAGCCCCCATCCTTTCGTCATTCCATCCTCCACTGCTTTGGAGAGAGGAACACAGCCTCTCGCTGAAGGGTTTACGATGGATCCATGTAGTGTTTGCAGGCTGACATGTTGTTGTTTGTGTCACCCACATATCTGTGGTGCTCATCGGAAATATTGCAGGTTTTATGTTGTTGAGCCTATCAAGATCCATCTACTGAAATAATCTCCTTATGCTCTCTTACATGTGACTCATGGCTTGTGACAAGCAGATATACCATGCAGTGGATTATTTTCCATTTACCTACTTGCAGGTTATTAGTAGTCGCTGTGGTAACCATATTAAAGAATTACTATTTGCCAGCAGTTACCCCACAGTGGTATTAGAGGTTTCCACTGTTTTCTCTTAACTCAGAATACACAGTATCTGTGGTAACGATGTGGTAATGTTTGGCAACTGTGGACTTTTTTTACTTGCTTCAACTGGAGCATGGAACAATGTTAGCTCATCAGTTTGCATACGTAGAAATGAAGCTTGGCCACAGATGACTTCAGGAAAAAATGATTGCTCAGTAAAAACTAGAATTTTCTTCAAAATGGAAAATGTGCCCCTGCCTTTTTTTTTTTTTTAAGCTAACATTTATCTATTTTTCAAGGTACTATTGAAAAGGCTTTTCTGGCTGTGTACACGCTTTGGCCATGTGGACCAAGAGCATGTGTAAGAAGGTGCATCTGCTGGGCTAGGCTTGGTCAGCATCTTTCTGGGTGCGCATTTGGAAAGGTTATTAATCTGATTGGAATATTTATTTGGTTTGGTTTTTCCTATCGTGTCACTCATGGCAGCACAGTAAGCAAAGCACAGGGTCTTGCAATGACCTTGGTGCTCCCTTGACCCTGCACGGAACACCAAACAATCCATTTTGTGGGCTTATTCACTACATCCTTGTGTCGGGCTTGGTACTGTTCAAATGTACTGAATACTGCAGAAGCAGAAGTTGCGTAGAGACCTCATAGCAGCCTTCCAGTATCAGAAGGGGGGGCTACAAGGATGCCAGAGAGGGGCTCTTCGTCAGGACAAGGGGTAATGGGTTCAAACTTAAATAGGAGAGATTTAGGTTAGATATAAGGAAGAAATTCTCTTCTGTGAGGGTGGTGGAGCACTGGCACAGGTTGTCCAGAGAAGCTGTGGCTGCCTCATCCCTGGCACTGTTCAATGCCAGGTTAGATGGGGCTTGGAGCAACCTGGTCTGGTGGAAGGTGTCCCTGCCCATGGCAGGGGAATTGGAACTGGGTGATCTTAAGGCCCTTTTCAATCCAAAGAATTCTATGACTTTATGAACTGTCAAGGGGATTTGAGGTTTTGTGTCAGAGTACTGTGCTTTGAGGTTGGTTTTAAAGACTTATAACTGCAGTACAGACAATAGGTGAACCTCAGGTAAAGTTCAAGTTTATCAATTACTGCTTGTTCTTATCAGCCAAGAATCCGTGATTTTGTAGGTTATGTTGATTGGATTGGTAATGTATTTAATTGTTATTGAAGTTGAAATTAATTCCTATAAGCAGGGGAATAGTACTGATACCTATTTATTTAACGTGGCATTACCAAATGCTCTACACAGCATACCCACTTCTCAGCCCTGTTTAATAGTAGGGCAGATAATTGCTTTAAGCAGTCTTGAGTAGAGAGGAAGCTAAACATACTTTTTCCAGGACAAAATACTGCTTTAGTTTCAGTTAGGAGATGATGTTTCCTGATGTGTTTTATTAGAAAAATAACAGCATCTCCAGGCTGAACGGACTAATCCCAAATGAGAGCCCCATTGTAGAGGAGATTCTCAGTCCTGTTTGATGGATTCCCCACTCTTCCACTTTTTGCAGATGCTAGCTGTTTTCATTTCCAGCTGCATTAAAGTTGCTGCAAATGTATTTTGTGTTTTCCTGATACCACTTTTCTATATGAGTAATTGCTGGCAGGGGAGAAGATCCGTGGAGTATCATTTCAGTTACTGGAAATGTTGGAATCCTCAAGCTCTTCACATACAGCCCCCAAATCTGTAAGTTAGTAATAAAGCTTTCAATCTTCTCTACTTGCAAAATTCATGGCTTATATATCATTAAACCTTAAGTAGATTGTTTCTTTCATTCCTCTCTGCTGTTGCAGCTTCAGCTCTTCATCCTTTTGCCCTCCTCCCAATCCCCTGCCATTATTTTCATTGTATACAAAAATCACTCCAGCATCATGCTTCTCAAAGCTGACTTAGATCCCTGACTTTGGCAATCATTTGTAAGGCTCTGCTCCAGAGATGTTGAGAGCAGTGCCACATTCATGAGTTCTGGATGTTGCTATGGGACTGATACTGAAAAACGAAAAACATAAGAGGGCAGAGGAGCTTGGGAAAAGTTGTAGTAGAGTATGAATGCTTTTTAAAATAGATTTTTATCAAAACATAAGCTTCAGCATAAATTCAACCCTTTACCTCATTCATCACCTTATATGTAATCTGAAATATTGCTGTCTTTGGGAGTTATTTTGTCAACCTTTTCCTGAACTGGAGGGCAGGAAATAAGGTCTTGGCTCTCAGTGTTCTCACTAAGCACTGGTAGGTATAGGAAGGGTTTCCTTTTAGTGCCTATGTACCATGCCAGTTATTTGAAGTACAGTATAATGTGGATTTACTGTTACGATGATGTATATTACAGATATAAAGTTTGAATATATTTTCCCATAAATTAATTTTTCTTTGGAACTGGAGAACTGTTTTTAATACACATTCAACATGGTAGCATCTCTCCCTAATCGTATTTCCTGCTGGTAAAAGCTAATAATGTCTCAAAATAAGCATCTCTGAAATGCATAACATCTATATTTAGACTTATGCAAAACCCTGATTTTGTTTGCATTGGTAGTCATTGTTGACCTTGTAGTATAACAATAAAAGTGAGTGCTGTTGGTGATTATAAAACAGTTCCAGAAGTGGGGACCTGAGCAATCTTCTGGCTGGCTTATTCCAATCACCGATCCTTCACTGCGCTGCTCTGAAAGAGGCCAGCCTGTCCTGATGGTTTCTGACATTGCACAGACAGTAAGGACATCTATTAGGAGAAAAGCGTAACATACATGATAAATAAAAAGAGGAGAGGCATTTTTAGGAAAGCTTCCTAGACTTTGGAATTTGTGAGCAATGGCACGTTTGTGTTGCCTGGAAGTTGCTATGGGTACTGATGCTGAAAAGCCAAACACGCAGAGGGCAGATCTTAGGGACGTAAGTCCCATTCAAAATCCTGTGAGGATCAGTGGGTTTTAAATCTGCTTGGATGCTTTTGAAGAATCATCCCCCAAAAGGATTCTTTGCCTCAGTACACTCCAGGTTCATCCTGTCAGCAGCACCATTGTGGTTTAACGAGTCCTCTTCTACCTTCACTTAGCCAAAGCGGCATTCCTTCCAAAAGACGTGAAAGCTCTCTGGCTTCCTCTATCAGTCCTTTGTTTTGCTGCTCTTGTAGCATGGATCAGAGAATTAAATGAAACATATGCTCAGCAACTGTGGCTTCTTCTTTCCTTCCCATTCTTCACATACTATGTGCTAGCACTGTGTCTTTTTGAGGCAGATGATAATTTTATTTTTGTACATTTGAAACATCTCACTGGTATATTAGCACTGTTGAAGCAGGTAGCAGTTAAGCTGCAGCTGTCTCGAATTGCATGTCCACAGCATTGCAGATATTTAATAAATCTGTTAATAATGCATTCCAACCCATACTGAGAGGGTGTGGAGATTCATCAGGATTTATGCTACCTGTGGTGCTGACAAATTCAGTCAGCGTTGCACACAGAGACGCTCACATAAGCCCGCATTCAATGTTAAAATATATGCATAATTTCTGATTTATAACAGCAGTGTTGTACAATAGGAGAGAACATTTTCAAAGGATTATTCTCCTCCTTGAAGGGATAAATTCTCTTGACTTCTAGTCTTGTGCCATTCTGTATTCTGGCACATGCTGTAATCAACCAGCAGCATATTCTTTTTCACGTCTTCTTGTTTGGACAGCAGTGGACAGCACAGAATTCATTAAAACCCAACAGCCAAACGCTGGCAGAATATAATGAGCCTGTGACTCAGATGGTGGCGTTTTTCCTGTAAGGTATGATATATTGTGTATGTACAGAGCTGTGTATACATAGAGGAGTTTTGTGCTGATTTCTGTCTTTCTTGGCAAATGTAAATACAGCTAAAGAAAACAAATCTTACCTTGCCTTTGTGAATTTAAGCAGTAAGGATATATCCTCCATGATTTTTTACAAGCAAAATTACTTTACTTTGCCACTCCCTCTGAACTGACCAAAAGCACTGTGGCCAGGCAAGGGCTGCTTTACACCCAAACTGAAGAAGGTGTGGTAATGAAGCCAACATGGGCTTCAGGTAGACAAGACCATGAGCAAAGTGTGTTCACTCAGTCTGCAAAATGTTCTCGGGCATCCCCGAGGCAGTGTAGCAATGTTGTTCAAAATGATTGTCTCCGACTTCTTGCTAGAGGTCCATTGCTGCCTCATAGCTGGTTGAGAGGAGGAAGTCAAATGAGTAGTTACATGTCACTTAGAAAACATTCCATGATCCACTGTAGGGATGCTCTGTCTTTATCTACAGGTCAAACGGTCTCATAAAGCACTGCATCTTTTCAGAGTATAACAGGAGAAAAATGTGGAACATTCAGACAGCATAACTAAATGCTGAGAAATAGGAACGTCAAGAAGTGAGATTGAATGCAGCCCTCTTGTGGTGCATGCTTTAGAGCAAGGGAACAAATGTGGTTTGCTGGTGTGGTATTTCCTTTGCTTAGAATGACAAACTTTTAACACTGTATTTTGTGCTCTTTCATTTCAAACAAAAGAAAGGTACATTTAAAAAGAAAAAAGTCAGAATGGCGAGCTTTTGCTTTTACTGGCAGCGCTTTGAGGCTGCATAAGAAGCTGTGAAAAAAAAAAACAAGTTCCATAACCTATAACGTTCTCTGGAAGAGCCCAAGAAGGGTGAGCCTGAGGAAGACTGAGGAGTGTCTTCATAGAAAAAAAGTGGAATTTGGGAGTCTCTGTTTATAACTTCAGAAATACTGCCTTCATTTCCCAAAATTCTATAGAAACTCTTTTACAGCTGTTATCTCAACATTGTTTGCTTAAAGTATTTTGCTATCCAGAAACACATTTCTAAAATATTTCCATTATTTTAGTAGAAAAGTATTGGAGGTCGCTGAAAGAAATGAGAGAGGCTTGGAAATTTATACTCTGACAGCCGGTTCTCAAATCCAGATCTTATAAAGACAAGAACGTGGCTTTTGTCTGTGAGTAATCCAGAGTAAACTTCAGGAGATGGTGGCCTATACTCTGACAGCAGATTCTCAAATCCAAATCTTATAAATAAAAGAACGTGGCTTTTTCTGTGAGTAATCCAGAGTATGCTTTAAGAGACCGGTGGTATATCAAATGTGATATTTGGAAATGCTGACATAATTGGCATCTTCTAGCTCTCAAATTTTGTTCGCTTAACAAAAAGATAAAAAAGACCAAACAAAAAACCCACCCACAAATGTTTTTCTAATTTTCAAGTGATGTGTTTCTTCACTAACTCTTATTACTAAATTGTACTTCTTTATAGAGCAGAAATGTCATGTTGCTATTTCCTCCCTGGAATTCACTGTGTATATCTGGTGTGGACAAAAATCAAGAGTTATCTTGAAAAGCAGCACCAGCAATGCCAGAAGTATGACACTTCACAAAAGTCTTTCTCTGAATAAAACAAAGCACACTAAGAAACCAATTATAAACAAATAAGAACATGAGCAATATGCAGGTCAGGCTTTTGTCACAGAATAAACAAAGCCTATTGAGAACTGCGTGTAAAATATATTTTGTCTGCTGCTTAGCACACAGTGTAGCTAAAATGGAAACTTCTGTAGAGCCAGTATACTCTAAGTGATAGCACTAAGTGAATTGGCATTTGCAATTAGTTTTCCAGTGGTTTGGCGGCATTAATAATGCAGCAGAAGGACAGGATATCCTTCAGCTAAGTTGGTATGAAAAAAGCTTTTCATTAGCATTACAATGAACTCTGAGAACCAGGTATTCTTACTCATTGGAAAAAAGGTTTGGGGAAGCAAATTTTGTGCTTGAAAATGTTTGGCGAGTATGATTATTGTCAGAAACTGTAATATAGTGTAGGGATAAAGTATCTTTCTCAGGCTGTTATTGTAATTCATAAGATGTTATTTTCAGCAGTGTTTATTGTACAAAAGAATGTTCAGAACCAGATAAATACACTTGGGAGCCTTGTTAAATAAGAATAAACCAAAGGAGTTACTTAAAGTTACACGAGAAACAAAATGCTGACATAGATGAGATAAATTATTCTTTCTGTCGGTTTTCTATAATAGTCTACTTTGGTCAAAAAAAAGAGCAGTCACTAATATAGTTGCCTATATGTGGGCAAATTTAGATGAAGATCACAAATGTTCTGATTTATCAACCAAGGTAAAAAGAGATTGAAGAGGAGCTGATGTTTATCAGCAGAACCTTGGAGCTAAGAGAGATTAATTAGAAGCCATCAGATGCAAGTTGATGCCAGTGAGTGGACAGACGAGGAAGTAGCATGCCTTTTGGTAATGCTTGTCACCACAGACCACAGGGCACTTGTGTTTGTCAGAATGGTCAAATTAGCTCAGCCTTCAAAACAGAGCATGCAGTTCTGCTCAAATGGAGATAACCATCTGGCAGCCTACTGCAACTTTGGAATTTGCTGCCTTTGCTGGTATACCCCATTCTGAATTCATAGTCACAGAATGGTTTGGGTTGGAAGGGACCTTAAAGATCATCTAGTTCCAACCCCCCTGCCATGTGCTGTCTGATGCCCAGCTACATCTTTATCAGCCAGTAATATCTCTTAGGTGAATTATTATGCATTCTGTTACACAATAGCTCAAGAATACCCAAGTTCTTAATGTTTTCCACATACTTGGTTAGAGCACTATGAGGATTTTTTTGAAGGATCTCTTCCTACAGCTCCCTGCAGTAAGCACTCCAAATACACTTCCATGTAGTCCTTCTTCGCTCAATTATTACTGTTTGGTCCTCTGCATGTCCTGAAGCCTGTGCCTCAGGCCTGAAAGAGTATTGGAAGTGGTCTCACCAGTTCTCCAGAAAAGTTAATGTTTTAGTGTTCCTTCTCTCTTATGTCACTATGTCCTTATTTCTGTCTTCATCTGAGAGTGAAGGGAGGAAACTGACAACTCTGAAGTTCAAGAGAATTGAGAGAACTCAAGCCTTCTCAGTCTTGTCTTTTAGACGTTTCTTCTTTCAATTCTCTGTGCACTCACCACCACAGTCTTGCTCAAGCGCTGACTATGGTGCAAGTGAACTACTAGGCATTTCGGTCTATATCACTCAGCTTGTTCTCCTCTTGAAAGAGGCTGTAATTTGGATAGGTCCCTCTTCTCTCAAGCATGAAAAACAATGATTTGCTGCCTTCCTTCAACAAAGCCACTCCACATCAGGTACTTGTCAGAAGGACCTTGCACAGCCTTCGTAAGACCTCCACCCAAGGCAATCCTGGTTGTGCTGATGCCTGGCAGTTGCCCAGTACAATGGCGTGTGAATCCAGTGATGAATCAGATTGAAGGATCAGATTTCTTGCCACATGGCAGACACTTGTAATAGTAACATTTCCTATTAAACTGAGATCTATTTGGTTCCTTTTTTTGTTGTTCAGTATACATAATGCAGCCTATATATGACATTTTGAGTGAAATTCAATTAGCAGCAATAAGAGTAAGGTTGGTTGAGTTCCAAAGGTTCCCCTTGTTTGCCAGCAGAGGCTAGAGGTTACACAGTGGAGGCAGCTTTGGGTTGCTGCTCTGTGTTTTATAAACAGTCGTGAATAATCAGGTCCTGGCTGCCAAACTGGTGTTCTGAATGACAGCCGACCAGCTGGTTGCTCTCAAAGGAATTGGCTTTGAGTGGGTTATATGCTTGAATGATCGTATCTATCAGATTTGAAGGCAGATCCATGTTGAGTAAAGCTCCCAGAGGGTGTGAGTACAACTCAGTGAAGGACAGGAAGGTCAGTGTCAGAACCTTGAATGGTGTGATGGGCAGAGTGCCGACACCTGGGGTGAGGTGTCCAACTTCAGCTTTTCCATGAATTTTTGTCTGGGCTTGAAAATAAATGACTGTAACACCAAATGTGGAAAGGAAGACTGATTAAGTCTTCACTAGCAAACAAGCAGTGGGTAGTCATCTTGTTAACCAAAGGTGAAATTTGGTCCAGAGTGTCAAGCACAAGACAGCAGATGTGAGTGGAACTAATCCCAGAACTGCAAACTGCTTTAAGTGTCGTAACAGGAAGGGAAATGGCAAAATTGTTGTTATTAAACCCAGCTATTGCAATACCTCAGTATTAGTGTACTGTGAGAATAGAATCATCTTACAGGTGGTTTTGAAAATAAAATGGTTCGGTCTTATTTCATCACAAAGCAGAAGTTGCTTTGCAGGAATTTCAGTAGCTTGTAGTGCAAGGTTAGGTTAAGATAACTTTAAGTTTCAATTTTGGCCTTCAGATCTCTGGCAGAATCCCTCACTTGTTGAAGTTGGCAGAAAATCTCATACTGACTGTACTGGAAAGGTAGTTGGATGTGTTGTTGCACAAGACAAGAATTGTATAATGTTGATATACAAGAATGTTTAAAATCTTTGGTGTTTCCAATAGATATTGACATGTTTACTCTAAATCGCAGTGAAGCTTCCTCTGTGTAACTGTCTTGTATGTCAGTATGTTGAGATAGGCAGTGTGACTTTGAGAAAAGGTAAATGAAGAGGTGAAAGTTAGCATTTTATCTGCCTGAATGCTCATTTAACTTGGTTAGGCTGGATGGCTGTGAGGTTTCTCCTTAGTAACTGAAATGTGCATCCCCTTTAAGTGTAAAGCATCAAAAAAAGTAAGTATCAAAACACAGCAGAGGTGAAGATGAATGGGAAATTGCTACTCATCTGTTGAATGGAAACTTGATGTTAAATAAGATCTTCTTATGTTTCACCGTTTGAAACATAGTAAGAGTTCCAGGAACTAATTATCTGGCAATGGATGATGACATGGAAATATATTAAATATACATAGATAGCTAACCATGAATACTTGATGCATGCAAAAGAAGAGTCTAGTTAATTTTTATGTAAATTAAGCAACATTGAAAGTGGCAATATAATAAGCAAAAACACTGGTTTGCATTTGAATAGAACAAAGCAGCAAATTCATGCTTGAAACAGAGCCTTTCTTCTTAAATTGTGTTTTGCTGGGTAGATGTTTAAATGTAGGCTTTATTCACAGTAAAAACGTGGTCTTCATAGGTATCATCTTGTCTAGAAACAATCAGACAAGTTAGCCTTTTAAAAGCTGATTTAATTCATTGCTTCGTGTCACGTCTACATTATTGCTTTTAATGATTAAACGAGCTAGTGTTGAATCAGTGTGATAAGCAGGCACAGTTAATACCAAGATTGCATAAGGACTGGCTTGTTACCAAAACATCATGGAAGTCATGAAAAGGGGTGCTCCCTACGAGGAAAATAGGAATGTTCGGTGTGGACTGGCCTGGCAGAGGTGGAGTTACTCCAAGTACAGGCTTAGCTGCACCATGCTGCTTCCTTTGGGACGCAGCTCCAGCATGAATTCAGTTGAGAGGTAGCCTGGTATCTGAAAGATAGGAAACTCACCTATGGTGGCTGGGTTTAGAAGAAAAGCCAAGGAGGCTTGAGGAAAAAGTTCAAAAAGTAGGGGCATTTATCTTTAGCCTTCTGCTGTATATTGCTTGATAGATGGCAATGCTTATCCTGACTCTTTATGCGTGTTTATTTGTGTTGCTTGTATTACTGCATTTCAGAATTGTCCATGGATATAAAGTTCAAACATTGAGAGTGAGGAAGGACAGGAGGGTATTAAAGCAATTACTAAATGTATTTTAATATGCCCTGGTAAACAAAACTCAAAAACTGTTGAAGAATAGATGCCTTTGGCACGTTTCAGTGGTAAGCATAGGGCTATCCAGTTTTGAAATACAAATCCCAAAGCATTTAGATCAGTGCCTGTCAAATAGTTTGTCATGACAGAGGGTTCAGCTCAGAGCTGCAAATTCAGTCCTATTCCTTCTTTCTAATCCACTGCTGAGTTTGATTAGTTGAGCCACCACTCAGCTCTCTCTAAGACAGGAGTCCTTAATCTGCAGTAAACGCACTGCCAGAGGCGCACGGGGCACAGTCTTTTACCTCTATATTATACAGTACTGTGCATTATGAAAGTTTGAATACCTTTGTAATGGCTAAGAATGTTAGGGTTAATTAAATAAAAATCAGAAGCATTAACTGAGCTCATATTATAATGCCCCAAATAAGAACATACCCTTTTTGCAAACAGTTCATATGCACAAAGTTTGTAGATGAGACTTTATCACTTGAGCTGCAAGTCAAAATGACAAAATCCTAAGTTTTTTGCCTTAGCTTGTTTCTGAATCTACAACTTTCACACAGAGGTCAAGTCTAAAATGAATGAATAATTTCATTTTATAAATGTCTGAGAAACAAAATCAGAAAAACCATAGTGAATTAGCTTTACAGTTGTTGAGGAGCACTGCTTTTATAAATGGAAAGCTCTAGGACTTGGTCATTGACATTACAAAATTTGAGTCTTCCTTCACAGGTCAGGTTTGGGCTTTGAATTTAAAGGTAGATGCAAACCTAACTAGTTGAAGGCCTAGTGTATTCTCTAAAGCTGAAGCCAGATTTCTTTATCATGTTTCAGCATCCAGTATCATTAAATCTTAAAGGACTGGTTTAATTCATTTGTCGGGAGAATGTTAATTTTATTTGGATGAAACCAACAATGAAAGCAAAATTAAAGAGATAAAAAAAACATTATAATGCTTGGAAAATTTGACGCTTATAAGTCAGCAAACATCACAAAGCTGTTTGTGGAATCTTAGTTTGGCTTTCTTACATGTATATACAAGATGATCTGGTCGTCAGCTAAATGCGTGCCATACTCCCTGCACACGCATCCTCTGCCTCATTGAGCACCCACTGAAGGAGCAACTTTTAAATATTCTGGTTTCTCTTTTTCTTCAGTGTGTGGCCCCAGGGCTGATATGCTGCACTATTCAAGCTCTTCTAAGCATCTCTGCTCCTTGCCTCTTTAGTACTAGAGTGCTTCTTGATCTTGAAGGAATGTGTTGTCACTATGTATTTCCCTCATGCATGTGGTAAGTTGAAGCTCAGGAAGACTAAGGTCAGGTCTGCTGTCTGGTTTTAGACACCTATGGGCTTATTTTTCAGACTTTGTGTGCAGCTTACAGCTGGGGATGCTCAGAAGCACTGTAAAACTGACCCTAGAAACTTCCAGCCAGCCAAACCAGAAGATGAGAAATTAAAGCCTGTTTATGAAATAGGCAGAAATAGCACACAGTTCTCTTGGGTTTGAGCAGGAAGATTGGTTTGGGACTCAGCTGCCTAACGTTGAACTTACCGTCTTTCCTCCCCCTTTGCTCTGTTCGTTGCAGCCCTTTCTGATCCTGCAGCAAATGAAGCAAAGCTCCTGCACTCTCTCATTACACAACCCTGATTCACTGCAAGTTCGGGTCCTGGGGCAAAGTAATATATCATCACAGAACTGAAGATAATATCCATTATATAGGCAGAGGCAACCTTAGATGTGGCATTTTCCTGCATCTGAGTATTGAACTTTACAACCTAATGTTCTTTACTACTGATGCATTTTATGTTATTTTAAATGTTTTTAAACACTAAATCAACAGCTGATCACACAACAGATATCGCGGCCATCCCTCCCCAGGCTGGGTTTCTATTTTGGTTGCCAAATTCCCTTCCAGAGCTGTTAAATAATTGTTCCATTTGCATTTGAATCAGATGGCTCTTCCTTCCCCATGCTGCATGGGTGGTCGCACGCAGGAGCAGCGAGAGTATAGCATGGTCTTTTACTCCTATGAGCTGAAGGCCAGAAGTTGGGAATGCTCAATAAGGACAGATTCTTCTTACATTTCAGCTGTAAACTCTATAAAATGTTTGCTGAGCATGTGCAAAATTAAGATTCTTCAAAGGCTCAAAGTTGTTGGCCAAATTTGGGATGTTTTCTTGGAAGCTGCAAAAGGCGTAGTACTGACACAAATACCATCTCCTGCCAAACTTCAAGTCCCAGTTCCAAGGCTTGGGGATGTTAGTCCTTTCCAAAGAAGAAACCATCTGAGATTTTTTCTGGTGACTTTTTAAGTAACAAAACCATTTTTTTTTCCATAGCCTCAGTCTTTGATAGAGCTGAATTGCTTCAGCTGAGATTGTGGTGCCCCTTCATCCCTTCAAAGAAATACAAGAATCTGAGGCTGAGACAGCCTGGAAATTTAAACCACTTCAGTCCAAGTGGTTTAAACTTGACGTTGTACATAGCAATTACAGTAGAGTCTTGTAATGAAAGGCCTAGGAAATTGTAATGTGGAGGTACTGAGCCTGCTTTATAGTAAAAGAAATTGGCTGTTGTCATCTGAGTTGCTTCATGCTAGCATAAAACTCAGGAATTTTATTTTTAGACCAAATAGCCCAATCTGGTCTGGACAACTTGTCCCGCTTTGATTTTTCACTCGGTCAGGAGAATGTGTGATATGTTGGCATTGCATTATGCAGACTCCATCCAACCATCTAAGGCTAGTTTGTTAGGATATCATCTTGCAATATGAAACGTCTTTTCATGAAAAGAATGCAAAGAACTTTTGTTACTAATAATGTCTTACCCTTTATGGGTGAAGTTATTTTACTCCCTTTCAAGATAAATGCAGTTCTCACTGACTTCAGTGAAGATCTGCTGCTTTTCTGCCTGTCTGCTCTTGCAGGGCTGGATCCTTAGCTGGGGTGAATTAGTTTAGCTCTGTTGAAATATGTACAGCTTTGCTGCTGGTACATCCAGTCAAGTATTTGCACTTATTTTAACTAGAATGTTTGGGTTTGCACTTGGAAGTTCAGGTTTTCATATTCCAGATGAACTTTAGTACAAATAAACCAGGAAGTGGTTCTTAAGTTGCTTTTCTTCTCAACAAGTTGCACAACTGGAGGGGATGGGGGAATTATTAGTCCACCCTAAAGCTTTGTAACCAACCATGTAGTTTTATGTACATGTAAACCAGCAACTGCCACCGGGGAAAAATACAGGAAAAGGGTTGTTATTCAATGGGAGAATGCTTCTGATATGATTCACCATCTGGCCTGCAAATCATTGTGTCATAGCAGTGGCTGGGGGGGAAGGAGCAAGCCTGCAATGCCAAAGCCAGAGAACAAGGGATGTGGATGAAGCTGTTTGTTTGATTTTGATGGTAATGGACAATGCCAGCCTAAGTGCTGCTGCTTAACCTAGTGCAGCAGGGCAGTCAAACCAGTTGGCAAAAGGCAATAATTCATTCTTACAGATACAGATAGGCGCTTGACTCAGTTTGATACATCTGGAAAGACCATGGGGTGTCTGGAAAGACCATTTGTGAGAGGTGTGCATCTGAGGAGTCCGGGTCTCCACAAAGCCTCCTCCTTGCACCTATGCATTTACTGGACTGCAAAATAAATTGGTAAATCTGGCACATTGGCCATTTTCTGGGATACTTTTCTTTCTGTCCCCAACTGACCAGCATCTTTGGAAATCTGGTATTTGCTGTCTTGTATATGGGCAGAGGTTGCTGAGAATTTAATGGTTTATTTGTATTGATCAAGGAAAATGGCTGAATTTATTAGATATCAGCTTGACTATTAGGTGCCAGACATTGCTATTTTTAAACTGATTGCATCTTGTTGATACAATTCAGTATAAACATGTAGCAAGAGCAGTTAAACATTTTCTTTAGTAAAATATCTTTTAAGGTTTGGAGGTGGGGTTGGTTTGTTTTTAAAGCTTAACAAACGCAATATACTTGGTATAAAATAAACTCAGTAAAATACTGGTGATTCCCATTTCCAGATTAGTCTCCCTCTGAAAACGAATGTGTTAGTAATACAAAATGAGGAAAGATATTTACCAGCGCTTATAGAGCTTTATCACTTGCTTTTTGTGTTATGTTTGCTCTTTCATATACAAATATTAGGGATATTGCATGATATAATTCCTGTTCTGCTTTTTAAACAAAAGGAGTCAGAACAAAAGAAACCAGAAACGCTCCACTAAATGTGGCTGTTAATCCTGTATTTAAAACTACTTAACTTGAAATTAATAAGCCGGCAGTGGCTTGTGTGTTGTAATGACCATAATAAAGAAATGGCTCTGATAAAATCAAGACATGGTTTAGGGCCTGCTGTACTTCATGCGAGATAGGATCATTCTAACATGAACAATCTCCTCCTCACCCCAGACAAACAAAAACCCTTAGACAGAAACAAAATAACTTCTTGTACTTTAATGCGATCGTTTAGTAGCTTTGCCAGCAGTTGCAGTTTTAGTGATGTTTATGCAAGAGATTGCATAATGGCAATTTAACGCAGGAACACTCTAAAATGAGCTATAAAAGCTGAAACTCTGGGTGCAGCCAACTTCAGAGACACAATGGAAGCCCACCTACCTCTGCTATAGGAGCAAGCACCTTTCTTCTTGACCATCCCAAGAGTTTAAGTACTTACAGAAGATTGTTAAGGTCTTTAAGATTGAACAACCTGCTCTAGTGGAAGGTGTCCCTGCCTAAGGCGGGGGGTTGGAACTGAATGAGCTTTAAGGTCCCTTCCAGCCCAAACCATGCTGTGATTCTGTGACTTGAAGAGTAATTATTTGTCTCTGTAACACCAAATCTTTCACCTGTGGTGACTGTTCTGGAAATTTAACAAATCAGTTCATTTTGTGCTCACCGCTGTAGCTTCTCTGAGAACACCTGATGAATTGAAACTCCTGAGGGAATGTGCCCTCAGTTGTAATAAGTGAATATAGAAACAAATGTGGGGTTTGGAAGACAACAAAAGACATGCTAACTCATCCCTGTAAAACACTGATAACTTTCTTGTCCTCTCATTTGTCAGAAAAAGCACCACTTGTTTGTTTTTCTTTCCTGGCTGGAGCTTGAAATTCAAAGCCTAAGCCAGGGAAGGGTTTCCTTTAAAACAATGTCTTTAAAGGTCCGTTAATCCATCAGAGGTTTTGATGCAGTTTCTTACATGCAGATTTGCTTGGGAACCTGACTTCATGCCAGTTACAATTCTGGTTAGCCTCCCATCCCTTTTTTTCTCTCTTGTTTTCCTGCACAGGGAACATGTAAGTGGTTGAGTTAAAGCTTCTATTTGGTGGTTTCTTGAGTTAGGTCTTGCTTCTTCTGCGCTTCCACTCCACCCAACTTTTTCTTCATGACTCACGCTAATTTGTAGGTAGTAAAAGTATTGGGATCTACACATTCTCCCTTTGCCACCACTGACTTTCTTCCAGGAGTGATTTAAATCAGTAATGGAGCGTATCTGTGAGGCCCGCTGCAAACTGTGGCTTGGTCTCCACCTATTAGTAACTAATGTAGTCCGGCTCATTTAGGGGGGGATTGTTCTGGGGTTTTTATATGACAATAGTTCTTTCTCAGTTGCATTGCAACTTTAAGTGCTGAACCAAATAGCTTACAGTCAGAATGAAAAGACAAGGGCCATCATGAGGAATACTGTGGAGGGATGTGGTAGCAGCAAGTCTTGCATGTTCCCTTTAAAGACTTCAGGAAACAGCACTGTCTACTGGAACTGGTTGAGAGTTTCAAAAAGCAAAGTTTGCTTTTGTGAAGTGTCAGTGAGCTTGTGGGCAGACAGACTGGAGGGACACATTCTGCAGCCCTCTGGCGTCATGTCCCAAGTATGTGGAGAAATGGCTCAGCCTTACAACTGGGATTTTCGGTAGAATAGCTCTGAAATGTCTATCAGAGCCTGGCAATATACTATTCGCAGCATTCTGATTCTTTAACTGTGAAATGGTGATTCTCCCATCACTACTTGCAAATCCGTAGCAAACCCAGCATAATCTGCTGGTTTTGTGTGTGTCTGGAGTTTTTACCCTGTTCTTTTGCTACCTTAATGGGGCTTCAGTATTCATGTATTGTCTGTTCTTATTCAGTCTTAATTCCTTTGAGTTTAAAATTTTTTTGGAGAGTTCCCATTATTGATGCATTGAAGAATATCATGGACAGAGGTTACCAAAAAAGGGTGTGACTTGGGAGTGGAGTAAATTTAGCACATCCACATTTTATTAAATTTATGACTTACAAAATGCTCAATATTTCACAGAGTCGCCAACTGACCCTCATTTCGCTTGTGCTGATGGATGTCCTGAAGCTTTGCCAAATAGTTTTGGAATTATATCCTCCAGAAAATGTTATTGCCTGTTAAAAGCTTGAATGTGACCTTTTCCCCTTTCTCTTCTCTCTGACCTCTGTCTCTGGATGCATCCCATATTGAAATTCTTTTTCTTCTCTGCCCATTTGGCAGAAGGATTCTACCTCCTGCACACCCTCTGTTGTGTTTTAATAAAGATAAAAATGGACATTCTTGCACACAGCACCATCTTCAGAATGACATCTGTCTTTCTGCATCATCTTTCTGCATCTGGACAAGCTGATACTTTCAGATGTAGATATTTGTAACAAGCTTCAGCTCTTCAACCAAAACCTGTTTAATTGTTAAAGGGGTTTTTTAAGTCTTAGGAAATGTTCCCCTTTTTTATGGTTTGGGCTTTTTTTCCATACAGCTGTTGATCTTGTGCACTGCACGTTTGCAGGGATGCATGTATCTGCAGCATATGATGCTGTCAGCTTTTTAGTAGCTTTTCCTGTTTATGGACTGGAGAACATTTCAAATGGAGAAGACCAGCTGGAGTGAGAGCACTGTCAGCGTTCCCTGTGGTGCTTTTGATCACGCTAAATTCTGTTAATAAAATTCAGGGTCTGTATATGGGCATATTGGAAATGTTACATAAACATTTTCTAGGGAGGATGAACGTCTGTGAGGTCTAACTTAAAAAGTCTTTTCTATTTCTTTAAATCTTTTCATTTCAGAACTGTTACAAAGTCAAGGTTTTTTCCAGCATCACCAGCAGATTTTTCAAAACATAGATTTAGGAATCTTTTTTGGTAAATGTTAGAGGTAATACTTCTAATCATGAGCTAAGCCAGAGCTATCGAAATAACCTTTAGTGCTGGTTTTAAAAATGATAGCACTAAAGATAGGTGGGGTTAAAGCAAACTCTGCAGGTCAATATATGCAGATGTAGTTTCCAAAATGGCTCACCTGACCTGTGTCCTATTACAGGAACCACATGTGCAAACTAAAAGGGACTTGGGATATGTATTCTTTGTTCAATAACCATGTGTTGAGGAAAACCAAATAATGTATGGGAGGAGAGAATAATGTGTTATGTATTGTTCTGCTCTATAGCATGGTGCGTCTCTTACTCACTTAACTGTCTCAGCAACCACATTTGGCCACTTTGTGGCTTCCTTTGCTTGCACAGAATATGGTTTGTGGATTGCAGGAAATAAGAAGAAATGAAAGATATAGTTGGCACAGGGAACATTAATAAGCATACACACAGGGGTTATAAACTGTTCAAGGTGCTGGTGACTGTGCATATGAATAAACAGGTACAAGGGATTAAAGGAGGTTCTTTAAGTTTTATCCTAATCTAGCAATTTCATTTGCGGTCAAGGGACTGCACAAATGCACAAGGCAAGCTGTGCACATCTGATTCCAGGACTGTTATTACATTAGGTTTCTGAAAATAAAGCAATTTATATGAAACCCAAGCAGCATTCTTTATGTAATTCATCTTCTGCAGGCATCTTCTTTCTTTCAAACATGTCGAAACACAATATATTCTTATTAGTTACCCTGTCAACTAAAACAAACATGCTTGATTTTTGTTTTATTGTATTTTTCCTACAGATTTATATTGTACATTTAATAGAATACGCTCAGAAGTCACTTTCTGTCCAATATGAATATTTTTTTTACTTTAAAACTGCAGGAATAAAAAGCATCAACTTGCTTTTTTTGAGACATGGCGATAAACAGATATAGCTACCTATATATACATATATATGTAGTTGTCCAGATCAGGAGTTGGTATTTCTTTATACTTAATTTTAAAAACTCCATTTGCAGTAATTTTTAGGCAAATTTAGTAGGTTTTGGTGCATGGTAAAAGTATTTCCAGAATGCCAGAGTAAGTTATATTTATCGTTGCTTTTCTCTCTAAAGCAAAATCACCCATCTTTTTCTGTGGTAGCTGTGTTAGGGTCTTTTGCACACACAGGACATTGAGTGCTATAATGTGGCAAAGGAATTCAGGCTTTGATGTAACCAAATACAATTCGAGCATTTAAGTTTCAGAATGGCTTCATTTTTATATATATATTTTCCAAATAGCCCCTTTCTTTTCTATTTTTGAGTGGAATATAAATAACTTTTGTAAAGCCTTTGTTGATTTCCTCTCTAAATGCATGAGGTTAACATTTAATTGCAATTCTGCGCACAAAACAAGGAGTTGAACATATCATTTAGTTGTGTGATTGTGTTTCCACTTAAGAAATGGAAAAGTACAAACTCAAGTTCTGTTTGAACAAGGCATCCTTAAACTGTTGATTACTTTAGTGAAGCAACAGAGAAAAAAGTGGATCTACCACACGCAGAAGCTGATTTTCAGAAGCAGGAAGTGAATCACCACAGAAACTATTTAAAAACCTGAACCAAGCTTTTCAGCCATCAGTCTTTATCATTATTAAAGATAAATCATGTCCTCTAACCTAGTAAGAGCCTCCCTGGAACCCACTGGATTGTTTTGAGATTCATCCATAGAACTAAAAGTTGTTGTAAGGAGTTGCATGATGATAATCTTCTGCAGGTCCCAACTAGGACCAATATGTTTGATTCATATCTCCAAATATAGTGAATACATGATAAACACACAGGAAGAAGCAAATCCTTCCTAGAAAAATGGTTTTGTACAAATTTTGCTCATTTTGCACGTGGTGGAAGTATTCCCAAAAAGCAGCATGAAACATCTTCGAGCTTTAACACTTCGGAGATTAGGGTGGTGGGTGGGAGAGGAGGGATTGAGGTAATTCACGTGCAGTGTTGCCAGTAATGTGCCTGGCATGCAGTTGACTATAGTAAGCAGTTCTTGGCGCTTTACATTCACATGGGTGAGTCACATCATTTCTAATAAAGAATCCTGTGTGTAATTTAGGATGGAAATTCTAGATCTGTTTCATAAAGGCAGGAAAGATAATTAGACAGGCTTAAGCATGCATGGGTTTTGTACACATTGTGTATGGAGCAAAGAGTCCTCTTCTCCTAAAAAAAAGTAAATTCCAAATATTAAGTGCAGAAACTACAGTCTTGTTTTGAGAAAATGTGTTCACCATCATTTATAAATACTTTTTCATAGCTGTAACAAAAGCCATAGAAGAAAGTGCCTGTCTGGTTCAGGGTTGCCATTTTCATGCCCCTTTGACTGCGAACCTCTCTTCTTTTCTTTGGCTGAACCAGCTTCTTTGCAGAGTTGATTACTGAGTTTTTTTAGTGAGTAGGTACATGCCTCCCATGAACCCTAGGTGGGATTCAGAGCTACTCTTTCTGTCTCTACAACTAATTCTTTGACTGAGCACTTACCATTTGTAAGGCAGTATACTGCCAGGGCAGCAAGACTGAGGGACTAGGCAAAGGGGTTTTGTCGTAGATGCAGTATTTGATGTACAATGGGTTATTTTTAATTGTTTTGAAAAATGTGTTCACTCATTTTCAACAGTGTTTTCTGTAGCAGAAGTAATTACATTGCGTTAAGCGTCAGCACTGTTTGATCTGTCAGTTTACAAATGTATGTATTAAGCATTCAGTAGAAATTCTGATTTTCAAACCGAAAGGCACTGAAAGCCTGAAATATGCTGTTTACTAAAGACAAGATCAGCTTAATATGTCATAGAAGTAGCTTCAAGCATCTTGTACTGTAATAAGGAAGACACAATGTTTTGTCAATTCCCCATCAGTTAACGATCATTGTGAAAGAACTGAATGACTGATGGGAGGCAGGAAACATCTCGTAGAAACTGCTGTACTGAAACACAGCCCCTCAGTTTGGTTAAAAAGAAACAAGAACACCTACACACACACACCCCCCAAACCAAAACAGTCAGTTGAAGTCAGTTCTGGCTTTGTTCTGCTAATTGAGAAGAATGAAAAACCTAAGGAGCTATTCCACTTGGTTTTCATTTTCTTAAAGATGGACTCTGCAAAACTCAAACATCAAGGAGTTTAGGGCTGAGCACATCTGGAAGTGGTGGCATAGCCCAGTCTTCGTTCTGTTCTTATCTTGAGGTATCGCACCCTTCCTTGGGTATCTCCTGTTGACAATAGAAGTGTAGTGTGTGTGTGTGAAGGTGTCAGAGCTGAGCACTGCCTCATGGCAGAGAGTGACATTTAGTGTGGGTTTCTTCCTTCCTGGAAGTTTTTAATTTCAGGAATCTGCTGAAGCTGTTGTTGCTTTAGATAAATAAATGCATAAAGATACTGGGGGAGAGATTAAAAGGCGCTAAACCCCACAGTTTTATCGCATCTTGGGTACAACACTGCTATTTTCTTCCCACTGAGCTTGGAGATACTTCTGCTAAAGCACAGAAGGCATGTGTCTATTATGTAATCAAACCACTGTTGTTTTTTGTCAGTGGTGAAGAAGTCCAGTTCTGAATGGTGGTGAGGTGTCCAGCTGATGGGCAGAGGACATTGCCTGCAGGAATGGAGCAAGTGGCTACACCTCTTGTGAGAGGGTGTGCTGCTCACTTCTGTTGGAATTTGTAGCTTGAAGGTCCTCTTGGGTCCTTTACCATTTCAGAAGAGGAACAGCTGTGGTTCCATGCCTTTGTTTTTTCCATCCATTGCTAGCCAGGAATTTGTGAACATCCTTCTCGGATGTGGATCTTGCTGAGGTTATTCATGTCTTTGTCACCTCCCAGGCTGAAATACTGCAATTCATACTTGGAGCAAATGTTCATAAGCCTCCAGAGCATTTAGCTGGTGTGTAGAAAGCAGTGGCATACTTCCTGAGTGAGTTAAATCAGCATGGGCTTGATTTTTCCAGATAGCTTTGAGGCCTTTAACTCTGTAATGAATTTGCTGAAAGCTGCAGGTGTGTTGTATCTCTGAAAATTAGGTCTTGGGAACACACTGAGCTCATGTCTGTTACTCTCCTTTAGCTACCTAACTTGTTCCAGATGCTGTTCTAGGCAATAGCAGCTAATAGAGGAAAACGCTACTCTAGGCAACAGTAGAATAATGAAGAAAAAATGTTCCAACCCTTGGCCCAGAATTCATATGAATTACAGGAGGACGCTGTGTTCTGTGTAATCTTGTTTTTGCATCTTACCAACACAACAGATGTGAGCTGCTGGTTGGGTTTTCTGCCATGGGAAGACAAGCCTGCACCCACATCTTGGATGGGTGAGGGAAACAGAGAGTGCTTACCCTCTTTGATGGATGAAGGAAGAGGTTTCTAATAAGAAAATATACTGTGTGTGTAGCATGCAGTCTAGTCTGATGAGCTGTCTTGACTCCACACAGTGGGAATGCATGTGTCCCACTGGTACCAATAGGCAGGGGTACAGATTCCCAGCAGTACCAACATGGCTGTGTGGCAGGGTTAGCTTCTGCTGACTCTGTGTGCTAAAGGGTCTCACTGCAGGATTAGGGGGAGCTAAGGGAGCATTCAGTGTGAGGCAGGAGACAGGAAGATTGCTCCTTTCTGAAGTGCCTTATTACTGGATTGGTTTCGCTGTGTCACCTGCATCCTCAGAATGGAAGTGGCTTCAAATCTCCTTTTTAAGAGAAAAGTGTTTGCTATCACACCAGACAGGCTACATTCCTCTTTTGCTAGCATACTTAACAATTGCGTTCATATCTATATCTCTGTCCAAGACAGTTGTCTCAACAATTAAAGCAGAGCAAGCACTGGATCAGAAGGCTCCACATTCAAGGTAGTCCCAAAGGCCAGAGAGCAGTCCTGAGCACAGATGTGTTTATTTGCTCGTGAGAACACAGGTCATTCTGCTGATGATACAAGAGCATCTCAAATTTGTGTCTGCCAGCTGTTCCTCCTGCTTCGAGCAGTCACCTTCCCTGCATCCAAGTTCCCATGGGCAGGCCATGGTGCGCATTTCATAAAGTCCTTCCAAGCAATCTCGCCGTGTCTCATACCTAGTAAGATCTCAAACAAAAAGAGTATGCTGGCCTGCATCAAAAGGAGTGTGACCAGCAGGCCCAAGGAGGAGACTCTCCTCCTCTACTCCACCTGCAGTCCTGCACCAAGCTGTGGGGGCAGCAACATAAGAGGGATGTGGAGCTGTTGGAGTAAGTCCAGAGGAGGCCACAAGGATGCTTCGAGGGCTGGAGCACCTCTGGTATGGAGACAGAGAGAGCTGGGCTGGAGAGAAGGCTCCAGAGAGACTTTATAACAGTCTTCCAATACCTAAAGAGGGGCTACAGGAAATCTGGAGAGGGACTTTTATGAGGTTGTGTAGTGACAGGACAAGGAGGAATGGCTTTAAACTGACAGAGGAGAGATTTAGATTAGACGTCAGGAAGAAGTTCTATACCATGAGGGTGGTGAGGCCCTGGTAGAGGTTGCCCAGAGAAGCTGTGGCTGCCCCATCCCTGGCAGTGTTCAAGGCCAGGTTGAACAGGGCTTAGAGCAACCTGGTCTAGTGGAAGGTGTCGCTGCCTGTGGCAGAGGGTTGGAACTGGGTGAGCTTTAAGGTCCCTTCCAGCCCAAACCAGTCTGGGATTCTATGATTCTATAAATTTCCGCCTCAACATTACTGAATTCTCAAATGTAATCCATGTGCAACTGTCCTTGTTCCAAGGGGACATGAAAAAAACAAAAGGAATGCAAATATAGATCTTGTGTACAGAGATGCATCTTGCCTGGAAAGCTGATGTCTATAAAAGGCTTACAACAGTCTGCTAAAAGTAGTAAACATTAGTAGTCCCATCTTGCAGAGAAACAAGGAGTTTTCCATTGCAGTGGATTTTAAAAAGAGCAAAGAGCTGTTGATGGGCTCCTTTCTTCTTGTGAGGAACCTAAAACTACCTTTGTTATAAAGGGCAAAATAGAGAAGATCTAAAACAAATCCCCTTACCGCTGTTCTTTATCTGTAGAATGGACTCAGGAGAAGAGCTGAGTGGGAGGGTCAGCCAGTTTATTTTCTCTATTTCTGCAGCCCTGTTCCAGTCTCTAGCGCTGATCAGTTATAACAGCAGCAGCAGATTGCATGTCAGGACACTTTATGAAGTGAGAAATTAGGACTGTTGAAGACTACTTCACAGATGCGTGAACCCAGCAGTGAAGTGAGAATTAGATGTAAATAGTATGTATAATGTTATGAACTGAGCCTGTCTTTGGGTTTGGTTTCTATTTATTTTTGGATATTGTAACAAGGGGTAGAAAGGGAAACAGTACTAAACTTACAGGATTTCACAGAATTCTAAGGGTATGTCCCCAGCAAGATGGTTGTCTTGTTCTCTAGGTAGAAATATGGTATTTAAAGCAAAACCAATATTGATTCATTCCTCTATTAAGGGATAATGAAGAATATTTATACATGTCTATTCACTATGTATTGTGAAGACAGAAAATGAAACACAGCACTCTTAGGAGCATTTAGGAACATGGAATTTATGACATGCTGCAGTTGCATGTTTATTGTGTGCTGTGTTTCATAATGTATGGTGGTCTCACTTTTCCATCACTTTATATGAATGCATGACATGCTTTTGGTGCCAAAACATCACACTGGGGGTTATCCACAGGCTACATTGGATTTACGATTTCCTACTTCACCTTTGTAAGCCAGAATGTTTTCTGTGTCTTGATAGATAAACAAGCACATCTTGCAGTAAAAATTTATATAGGAATTCCTGGAGCAACCAGTACAAAAGCTGTGGCATGCTATACATTTAATGATAAGACTTTGGCTTTGCATTTATCTTGAATTGTGAAAGGAAGACTGAAATCCCTTTTCTTAACATAAAATATTTAAAATCAAGCATTAATTATGCCTAGATTTGATAAGGCTACTTATCAGCCTAGACATGTTTGCACACAGCAGTATCTTCTCATTTAAATTCAATCACAGTCACAAAACAAGCCTGGCTTAGACTAGCTGAAGATATAAACTTCATTTTCATCTCATTAGGCCACCTGGAAGCAACAATCAGTGAGTAGTCCTGACGTCAATGGTCTTTCTACTTCATTAAAATGTTAATTTCATGGCTTTAATTCCCTTTGTAAAACGTGCTGCTGCAGGACACTCTATGCAGATTTATTCTGAAGCAGACAAATCTGCATGCCATATTCCTTTTTTAGTGCCTTAGGTTCTTTTGGATTTTTATTTTTAGCCATTCCTATTTTTATAAACTGCTGTGAAACTATGATCACCATAACAACCAAAAAGTAAATATTTTCCTAAAACAACCCTTTGAGAATGTATACTTAAGAATCAGGAATTCAGGGCATCATGCATTTGGTGATATTTTGCTCAGCTGTTCCCTTTTTCAGTATTCAGAAATGAGGCAGGTATTGTTCCTGGCTAACATTTTCGGGCAGTAGATCATGAAGGGGAAGCATCCTGTAGTAAATCAGAAGCAGCTACATGGATCAGCTGTGGCATCAACATTTTTAGTTGAGGGCCTATTGATGTTAGGATGAAATGATGGACCTTCATCCGTTTTAGAATCCTTCCTTGATAATATGTACTTCCTCAGCATTTAGTCATCTTCATCTTGCTTTAGGGGATACATTTCTGGTTTTATAATATACTTCAACATTGTATTGTATATCATAGAGTTCAACCATTGGTAGTAGAAGTGTGTCTTCAGTACAGGAAAATTAGAAGGTTCATTAAATCTTTTCCCATTTTACTGTATTCAACTGGGTTTGTAGAGACTGAGTACTACTGTATATTTTTTAAAGCGCTGTATAAACTCTAATTATGTTATAGTATGCCTGTGCTATCTATAGATAGATGTTATCTATACTTCTGTTGCAGGTGGTAAAACCAATCTGCAGGGTCTGGATTTCTCAGAACCCACTGCTGATGAAGCTGCCTGGTCAGGAGTACTGTGCTCAGCTGGGTAGCTTTGCTGACACTCTTGGGTCTGGGCTGTTGACAAGACTCAGCAATAGGTCTTCTTGCTCTACACTGGCAGACACTTGTCACTTTAGGCTCTGTACAAATCTCACTGAGCCCCCAGTGGCAGGTGGTACCAAGGACTTTTTGTGAAGGACCCTGAATAATGTCTGTAGTTTGCCTGATGTTAACCTGGGTGGGGGTGACAGAGACTGCTGAGTCTCAATCCAGTGACTAAAGGAGTTATTTTCCTAAACACTGGACACATCTAAAGTTTTATCTCTGGGAATCCTAGCCAGATGCCCCTGGTAAGCAACTAAGAACAGGTAGTTAATGTGGCCCCATGCGCGTCCAGGGACTGCCAGGAGAGCAGTGTAGGTGCTGTCTACTACTGTGTATATCTCTGCTAGTTCTCTGGAAGGTATGTAGCACAGGGAGCAAAATAGAAATGTGTCCTATAATTGTAACTGAGAAGTAGCCAAAATAGCTTTAAAGATGTGAATGCAGTCGACAGCCTTCAGGACCTCCATCAGTTTCCTGTTTCAGATTAGCTTAGATAATTTGCCAATGAGTCTTAAACCACATTGGTACCTATTTTGTCACTCTTAATGTTAAGGGGGAAGTTTCTGAAAGTCAGTGAAGACAGATGGACTGTAGCCAATTCATTTCCATCTTGGGGCTCTTGCCTACAGCATTATTTCATCACAGGCAGTGCCATAACTCAATGTACCAGTCAGTTTAAAATGCCAAAGTGTGCCAGGGGGTTTACTCTATGGATAGAATTATTCATTCATGCCTGCTGTTGGTGAGAGTGGAGTGATACTATGACGACTTCTCAGATCACAGATTGGTCTAGAAAAATACTCCATTTTGTAACTTGAGATTTAGCTATTATTGCAGCAGCATATTCACTCTTTTAACACTGTGTTTTGATTTGACATACAATATATCTTGTAAACTCATCAAACCATTTGTCACTTTGATGTGCAATCCACTTAAACACAAGTTACTACAGGTGTTTGAACAGTTGTCTTCAGTTTGCCAAATGAATTTTGTTGTCAGCCTTGACATTTGCAAGGCCATTTCTAGGACAGAGCAACATAGTTAAAGCTACTGTCGTCACTTAATGAACTTTGGACTGTAGGCTGACGTGGCTTTGGGAGAAGAAAAAGACATCTTTGTGTTTCGGATTTCTTTTGCCTCAGTCTCTAATTATGTGTAGTTCCAAAGATATTCATGTTATAATTGCCTATTGTTTGGTTTGTTTACTTGTTTTTAATGCTTTCAGAAGCAGGGCAGATGGAAGAGTCAGTGGGTGTTAGTTTGTGTCACCACTGCTTAGGCAGAAAGCATACTCAGATGAGTGGTGGGCTTTGGGTTTCAACATTCGTCATGCCTTCCATGTTTCAAAAAGTAGAACAAACCTGCTGAAGTCCTCCTTTGCTTGTGTTTGCCTACAGAAAGGTTTTTACCAGAACAACATCTTAGAGCTAAACTGGCTTTGAACTCAGCCAAGCTAGACACGATTTTTCATCGCCTCATCATTTATTTGTGAAAGACCATCTGACAGTTCATCATTCTGCAGCTTTTGAAAAGCCTAACTTTAACTGCACCTCAGGTGAGAGATTATGCTCTTCAGGTAAACGTGAACTCTCATTACCTTTGCTGACCTGCCGTGTGAACCAGTGGCAATGTCTTTGTTCCCATTTGTAAGGACAGCCTTTTTCCTTCCCACTGGGATGGAAAACAGGAGACATCCAGTTGCTCCTGGCTGATAAAGACATTGTGCTGTACCATGGCAAAGCCTTCTTGTGGGCAGTTCAGAATCCTCTACCAGCTCTGGGCCAGGTCTCTTCCTGACTCTCATTACTCCAGAACAGAGGTGCTGGTGCGTTTACCGGTGATCAGGAGGGCCCTTGTCCTTTCCCTCCTGGTCGAAGCTCTCTTCAGCTGTGTGTATCCATAGATCAAATATGAGTGAGAATAGCAATCTTCACCTAAAGTCTGTGCAGATGGCATCTGTCTTGTTCATGGCCATTGAAACTAAATATTGAGACTAGTGAGGCTGAGTGCTGACTGTAGTGAACCATGCTACTTGAGGGAAAATACCAAGATACTACTGAGGAACATGGAGTTTTATGGGATGTGCTACTGATGTGTGTGTTTCCAGTCTCTGTTTGCTGTTCTGTATACCTTAAGATCTCCCAGCAGAGGAAGCTGTGTAGCAAGGACTACATGATGCCTTTTGTGCTTTGAGTGGTGAGCCTGGGGGGAGCAATGCGCAGAGGCATTGTTTAAGTGGTCTGGAGGGAAAGGTTTCTGACGTTTCTGAACTCCAATGTGTTAGATATATCAAAGTGTATTTATGGAAAACATAGCTCAAAAGGCTCTTCTGCTATGACAAGTAGTTTCTCCCCTTAATTAAGCATTGTCATCTCAATGCACTGTGTGAAACTTAGGGGGCTTCATTTTTCCTGAGTCAAAATATTTAGGGAAAACAATTGTGTGCTGACAACAATGGACTTTTTAACTTGCAGGCCATTTGTTTCTGTAATTCCTCTGAAATAACGTGAATTGCTTAAGTTGATTTTATTCATTGTGGTTTAGTTATGTAAATATTCGTATTTGTGTCAAAAAGCAATGTTAAAAACATTTGTAATGACTGCTCCCAGAGCTTTCTAGCACGCAGTGCCAACAGTTAAATGCTTTGCAGGAGTTCAGAAATGGATGTCTATAGCAGATATTTTAATGAAACCAGTTTTGGGCTTCTGTTCAAAGAGGCCTGTACAACAAGGGTTTGCAACATTTTCTCATCTGTGACTTGAGCTGCCAGCATGGGGTAGCCTTCTGATCTGTATAAAAAGATATCAGCCCCCTGCAGCCCACGTCTTTAACATAAAGGCGCAATGCATGGATCATGAGCCTAAACCTGGTCATACTTGCCTTGAGCAGAGGGACACATTTGGCTCAGTGTTGGGCCAGTGGGTACTGGGATGATGTAAAACGTCTCTCTCAACCTTGTTCTTGCAATACTGAGACAAGATCTGAAGATGACACTGGGCTCTATCTGACACTTTTGCTGTCCTTGAGGCAGGAATTCAGTTTTTACTTCTCAGGCTGGCAGGCTGACAGCGTCACACATGTGGAAGTACAAGATGGATGCCTAGAATTCAGCTTCCGTCTAGGCACAGGAATGACTGTTCAGGCACTTTCAACAGCCTTTATTCATTTTCATTCAAAGGATTGACTTTAGCATAGTCTTTTCTAAGCACCCCTATGAAGAGCAGTTGTTGAAGCAAAACTATAAGCAAGTAATTTTATTTCTGGAGACAGATCTTTTTGCTGTTGTGCATTTAAAACTGCTGCAATCCTTCATTTATCTACAAGGTCGTGATGTTTTGTTTTCACAGATCCTATGGCATCCTTTTTTACTTTCCATTGGACTGTCACAACAGCTTCTATTGATACAGCCATTCTCACATCATCAATTAAACATAAGTGAGCTGGAGCTGAGGGCACTGATTGGTGGTTCCAGCAGCCACCATCAGAGGAAGCTCATCTGCTCCTGGGCTTCCCATGTCACCTGCAGGGTGGAGGAGCAGCTGCTTTCCATGCTTCATTTTTCCTAGCGCTTTACCAGTGAAGGGAAGAAATGCTGTTTGAATTGACAATGTAGAAGAGTGATGCAGGATGAACAGTGCATGTCCTTCACCTTGGCTTGAGTGAACAAGGGGGGTAGCAGCTAATCCATTTGGTCTGCAGAACAGGTCTCCAGTCTCTGGTCTGGAGAACAGTCTTACGAGGAATGACTGAGGGACTGGGGGGAGTTTAATCTGGAGAAGAGAAGGCTCAGAGGGACCTTATTGCTCTCTCTCTACAACTGTCTGAGAAGAGGTTGTAGTGATGTGGATGTTGGTCTCTGCTCCCAAGTAACAAGTGATAGAACAAGAGGAAACAGCCTCAAGCTGCACTGGGGGAGGTTTAGATTGGATACTAGGAACAATTTCTTCACTGAAAGGCCGGTCAGCCATTGGAACAGGCTGCCCAGGGCAGTGGTGGACCCACTATCCCTGGAAACATTCAGAAAACATGTAGATGAGGTTCTTGGTGACATGGTTTAGTGGTGGCCTTGGCAGTATTGGAGAATGGTGGACTTGATATTAAAGGTCTTTTGTAAACTAGTTGACTCTATGATGCTATGATTTTACTGGGGGGACTGGTGCCATCAGAATGCAATCAGGAGGATGTTTGGTTTTACAATAACAAAGGCTTAAGCAGCTTTTTGGGGTCTATTTAGGAGAAAAAAATAGGAGACCATTATGTGCCATGGGTACCTGTAGGGTGATACTTTCTTAAAGAAGTGGATCCTGATCAAGAGTGGTCAGTTGTTCTCACACGCTGTGGATAGGAAGGGCTGGAGGAATTTGTGCTGGTTGCTCTCCTTCCATAACGGCTGGGGGGGGTGCATGTATTACGTGAGGTTTCTCTGTGTGAGAAGGATCCAAAGGCAGTCAGACCTTTCAACTTTATGGCTCCTTTCCACCAGAGGAGCTCTACCAAGTAGCTGCAGTAGGGTTTGGGTCTGATCCCATGTCGTTAGGGAGGAAAGGAACTATATAATCATTATCCTTTTTAGAAATCTTAACCACAGCCTGTGGAGGGATGGCAGTGCTTTATCTGACAAATATGTTACTGTCTTTCATCAGCTGATTATAATCTTCTTGGAAGTTCCAGTGTGGCTGTTTTTCCCCTCTTCTTTTTTACTATTGTGTTTTGTTTAACTTTCCCTAATGAGCCCAGTGAAAAGCAATTGTTCTAAATAAATCATGTGCACTACAAAGCAGTATATCACAATTAGGTTTCCATTATACTTTAATTGGGCACTGCATTATTAAATTGATGTCTTTGGCTTCTTCCAGGTCTCAGACTAATCCTGAAACAAATTCCTCTTTGTGGATAAATATTAGTCAGTCGTAATTAAAGAGTATTCATTGGAGTTGCAGCTTTTCATTAAATCCCTTTCTGATTAAGACAGCTCCCCCAAGTACTGGGCTGATTAAATTTAAAAAGATTTGTCCACTTGTGTGTATCATGGTCTGGTGGAAACTGTTTTAGCACCAGGGGATTGGGAACAATAAGTTCATATCTCCATGCAGGCAGTCACAGGTCTAAATGCCTGTTATGTGCAGTGCTGTATGCTCTTGTATCAAGGGGCTCAATGGGTTGTGTGATTGGTCAGTGGAGGAAACAAAACCCATGGGAATTGAATTAGTAGTATTAGAGTTGAATATCAAAGGGTTACATTACATCTAGAGGGTTACAGTAAAGAATGGAAGATTAAAGTATGTTAGAGGCTCTGTTTTGTTGACTATTTCATGTCTAGGGCTTTGTTGTGTAATTGAAACCCAAGTGCTTTTCTGCCGCACACTGATTTCACTCTGTGAGATGTATAGATGAGCTTGTTTCTAGAGCTGGTTCAGGAACCAGATGTTCCTGACTGAAGTTCCTCTAACAGCAGAGTATGAAATGCTTTCAGAGCAAATCCTTGTCCTGGGTTTAAAGTAAGGTGAAGCAAAAGCACGATGGTGCTTTCTAGTATATATATATGCATCAGAAAGAAGTTATAAGCCTTGTAATTTTCTGTGTGCTGAAATTACCCCTTCTTGTCAGGCTGCTGGTGCTGTTCCGCATTCTTCTTGCTTTGTACACAGAAATGAAAACAAACCACTGTGACCAAGAATGGCAATAACACAAACCAGCAAGGCATGAAACACGAGAGACCGACTTGAGATGTCTGTGGAAGCACTCCATCCAAATATTTGAGGTGGCTGCTAGCAGGTGTTTTTTCAACATCTAGTTCATGCTCTATTTTTGGTGCAGGGTACGTTTTCATCTAGTGTTTTGTTTTGGTATAGGCCGTGTTTGTAATAGCATGTCTCTCAGAAGTCTGAATGCATTTTCAGTTTCTTCTCATGTATCCCAGATACAATGAGTATATCATCTAGACCATCTTTCGTATTGAGAGGTATCCAAGTTGACCCCTAATTCCAGATTCCTTTTCCCCCACTGCTGAAGGCTGCACTGACAATAAGGGATGCCTGGGACAGTTGGAAGAGGGCAGGGTTATAAAACAGTGTCAGGTCACTAAGCAGCTAAAGAGTACTCTCTAGCGGTTAACTTAGGGTAGTGATAAGAATAGCGAAGTGCACTGCATTAACATAGGGTTGCTCATCTATAGCCATTAAGAAAAAGGAAGAAAAATAGAGTAAGGTGAGGAAAGGAAGCTGAACTTTATATCTGAATTGTAGAAGAGAATAGACATAATGCAGTAGAAGCCAAGTATAAATTGAGAAGGGCCCTGAGGAGAAACACTTGAGGGTGTTGATGAGGATTTTACCGTTACCCAGCAGTGTGCACTTGCAGCCCAGAAACCAGCCATGTCCTAGGCAGCATCAAAAGGAGCATGACCAGCAGGTTGAGGGAGGAGATCCTCCCCCTCTTCTCTGCTCTGTACCTTATGGTCAAGCATCCAGCTCTGAGGACACCAACACAAGAGGGACGTGGACCGGTTGGAGCAAGTCCAGAGAAAATTCCTACCCCACATAATGGCAAATCCTAAACTATTTATATACACATATATTTGAAAAGAGTATAAACAATGGTTGTGGACGAATTGAGGGAAGTAAATAGCATCTAATAGAATGAGCAGGGAGATTGGGAAGGGTAATCCCTTAAATGCTTGTTTTAACTGGGACCCTGAAAGCTAACATATACTTTTGTGCCACAACATGGCGGTTCATACATACTAATACTCCCGAAATTCCAGGTTTTAAGCCAGCTGTGTTGTCTACCTAGCAGTAACATCCTGCAACGCTGGGCATCATTGGTATGGCAGTTGTATATGTAAACTGTGCCAGGCTATTTTGCTTTGCTATTAACTCAGCAAGGCCACTCAGAAATGGCAGTGGAAAATGCCGAGGTAACAGCTGAATTCTGGCAGAAGTGGATTACCTCAAATGGGGATGTGTTTTCTTTTGTAGGGATTGATGTTTAATTCCATCTGTGTTGGAGAGAGATTGTTCATCCAGGCAGAAAGCAAAGAAATGTGCAGCAATGGATTGCTTCTTTCTCAGATTCTCAGTGATTTCAAATGCCCAACAAGTAGCAGAGGAATTAGGTGGATAGTCTGTTACATTAAAGATAAGAATAAGCTCTGTGTGTTTGTGTTTGTATGATTTATTTAAAGGGTATTTGATGTCTTTATTTTGTGTAATTGTCATGATACTTAGCCTTCCAGAAATACTTGCATGAAATAAATAAGCTGTTTCCTAAATTTATGTACATTTGAATGTCTAGCAAGACATCTTATCATGACAAGGTAGAGTACATGTGATGCTTTTTAGAAGGGTTTCTGTACTGCAGAAGGATTACTATACTGCGGTATAGTACATTATCTTCATTTCAAGCATAACTGTGATTCTTGTCCATTGGTTGTTTGCCAGGAAATTCATGTTAGAGCTTCGTGGAGTTGGAGAGTCACATACCAATGCCTCTTATGTTATATGAAATACCATTTTTCTGTGGTGGTATACTATAAGCCTAGAAACAACATGTTTTCTCCTTCCTGACATGTAACAAACCTATGAAAACCAAATCCCATATGTGTATGTAAAGCAGACTTGTACAGAAGGTAGGAAGAGAGCAGATATGCAAGTGAAGAATAAACATGGCATTTTCGTTATCTGGATTTGATAAATATAGTTTGGGAATGATAGGGTGAACAGTGGTGAGTCAGTTATGCCTGGTCATCCCTAGTGACTGAAAATAACTTGTTATTCCAACCCTTTTATCCCTGAGCTCTCTCCTCTCCACATATTTTTGTATGTTATTTTTAGCTAAACCAGCTTTTGCTTTGCAATCTGTAAAATAACCCTTCAGAGCTGGGAAGACCAAAGAGCAGCAGCCCCCAGGCAGTCTTGTGGATGGAGCCACTGGGTTGACCTGTTCCCTGCTGCGATGGCTGCGTCTCCCCTCTCTCGTGCACACCCTTCCCTCATCTGCTCAGAGATGTGTCTTAAATGAGCAAACTCATTTCCTGCAGTCATTAGTTGGTTTGTGTTGACAGGAGTACGCAGGAGCCCTGTGCAGCGCTTCAGATGAGCTACCTGTTGCTTTGGTAGCATCTGGGTTGGAGGGCCCATGCTCAGGGATGTGGCAAGATAGAGTAAAACCTTAATGGAGGTTGTAAGCTGTTCTGAAATGTATGAAATCCATCCCCACAGCCCATACTTGTATTTATCCCATAAAGCATAGCTGTGCAAACAATGCCTGCAGTAATTCTGAGCTAAATCTATTGTATTTTGCTCTGGCTCAACGTGTGCTTAAGTATTTTTGTACAGTTTAATCCATGAACTAAGAATCAATTTAGCACTGGATATATCTTAACTTATAATATACATCTTGATCTGCTGTTAGCTCTCCCAGCTTTCCCACAGCACTTCTGTTACCGTAACTGAGCTACACTGTGTCTCCCTTCTTTTAGCTCAGATTTGGTTTGGAGAGGAGGAAGGGAGCTGGCAGGTTTATCTGCTGAAGAAAAGGAGATCCCTTGCATTCAAATAGAAGAAGATAGAACTACTTCTGCCATCATAGTACCACTGGTTTATAGTCATGCGAAGAATCACACAAGAGGCATTTAAGTTGACTAGATTTTATTGGCATGACAAGTTCAGTGTAGTGATGCTAATTAAAAGAAGGTAGAAATTTGGGTGAATTATTGTTTGCTTAACTGCAGTCCTCATTTTTTTTACTTACGGAGAGCGGAGAGACATGTTAAAGCAACAAACAAGAACCTGACTGGCAGACACCAGCCTAGGGTGGGAGGATCTCAGGCTCTGTCACAAGTGAGAGTGGAAAAACTGTCCCATAGCTTGTTTATTTGCCATGATTCAGCGGGAGCTCAGAAGCCTCTCATGAATGGTTTGCCAGCCTGTGTTCTCCTTGCCTGGAAGGCATTTTCTGGAAACCAGAGAGTAGTACTTGCCAGCTTCCCCTTATCATTTTAGTAGGTCTGGTATGAGGTGGCTGCCCAGTTTAGCTGTGGTGGCTTAGCACTGACTTTTGCACTGGAGAATGATGAGGTTTGCATCTCAACCCTGTAGCATATCACTTTGAATCCTACTCAAGTGCCATCCTGGGACACTTGCTGTAGCTTGCTGGCTCCATTGCCTTCTAGGATATGGCAAAGAGCTTTGTAATGCTTAATAAACAAGCTGAATATCAGCTCTCTTGCAAAGAGGCTGTAGCTCCAGGAAAGGATATAGTCTTTGGAGGCATAAAAATGAAAACCAAGTGGGCATGTTAGTACTAGATGTCTGTGTATGGACTTAATGAGGCCATTTTGGAAAACTCTACCTAGTTCCAGCACCCACACTTTGAAAAGTGTGGTGAAATATTAGAAGAGATTCAGAGAGCTCAAAAGGGATTTGTGCTTTTAAAAGCACACTTCATTTTGACATTTCAGAAGCTTGGCAGGTTTACTTTGTTCAGGAGCAACTTCTGAGGCTAGCAGACCAAATGGACACTTACCCACGTGAGCATGGACAGCTCTTTAATTTAGCCAAGTTATATGGTCAGGAAGTAAAAATATAAATATAATGTACACATACACATACCTCCCTCCCATTAATTAAAGGAATTGCCAATATCATGTTAAAAGCTTGAAGGCATTCTACATGAGCGCCTGTGGCCTGTGTTATTCAGGAGATAAGATTAGATGATGATAACGTTCCTGTCTGGTCTTAAAATAATTAAAGGAGGTGTTTGCAGAGATTTCAAAGTCAAGCAGATCCCCTCCCTAATAACTTCAGTTAGTGGTATTGTTTTACACTTTAATGAGTCGTGGCATTAGGCTGTAGAACTATGTGATTTAAATGTATTTATCAAATGAGTTAAGTGCATGTAATGATTGCTGATAGCTATGAGAGTGGACTTATATCTCTTGATCTTTGTACCAGCCAGGCTGGAGGTACCTTGTAGATCCCAGTAGTCCTCTAACTCCTCTATGAAGTACCCAGAGCGCATTTCCTTCCTGCTAGGGAGCAGGAAGCAGTCAGGGCTGCCCCTTCCCCCAGGCTCCCACCCTCAAGGACAAGCGGTGTAGCTTCCTTAGCTCGTGTGTTGCAGGTGGAAGGTTCCTCTCTCCTTGTATCACAACACTGGTGAAATTCAGAGAGCTAGAGAAAGAATTGTATGCAGGATCGCTCTTCTCTGTTAATCAAGGCCAGCATTATCATTCTGCCTTCTTTTGTTTGCTTATTTGATTGCTACACTTACCCAAAAAAGATTTCCAATAACTAATGAGTTGAAAGTGATTTAGATTAACCCTGGCTGACACCGCTGCTTTAAAGAGGGCTGCCTGAAGTTCTGCATCTTCACAAGGATGATACTTCCGAGGGGCTGTAAATCCTTGAAGCTGTTCCCTCCTGATGCAATATTCTCAAAGAAAAATGACTCAAATCTTAGGAGCTAAGACAGTAATATTTCCCAGTAAGCAGTTTTAAATGGCTTTTGGTTTACTGTCCAAAGATGTATCTTTGTTTCAAAGGTAATGTACAATACTCAGATATAGTGGAACATAACTAGTTTTCTTCTACTTGTTTCCATCTCTGCCTTGATTATGTTGCTGATCAGTTTATTTACAGAAATGTCAAGCATCCTCCCATAGAGTTTCCCAAGGACGTGTATATAAAGCTGAGGATATTAAGGGATAGGTCAGGGAGTTGCAGCCAGTCTATAAAACAATAGCCTGGAAATGTGGAGCTGTGTGATGAAGGAACCAGTTATATTATGGTGGGAAGTGAAATGAATGGGCCTCACACATTGGTTCCACTTTCCACAGAATAGGTGGTCGTGAATATTTTGCTGTGAGAGCATCTCAGTCTACCTCTCCTCATTCTGGCTCAACAGCTCATCACATGCTGTTCTGGGATGTACTGTGGTTAAGAATAGCATCTTCTCTGCTGGATCAATGCGGGGGAAGAGACTATAATCCTTGTAAGATTTAAAGTAATGTCAATGATAGCTAAAGTAGGACAAATTACAGCTGCTGAGATCCTTGCTAGGGATGGAAATGGATAATGGCACTGTTAATGCCAAGGAGACTTGGCTGTCTGTTCACCTTGCAGACTGCTGAGAGTCTGAGCAGTTCATTGCATGGATTTGCCTAGGGCCCATCCTCATTTTTGGCTCACTGATGGCCATTTTGGCTTTAAAAGCTGTTCTGAATCATCATTTTGTACCATAGTCACTGTTTATGTAGATCCCTTTGTTTCTCAGTGAGCTTGCTTAGCATTGTGCAGTCCAAGGTATGAGCAAGAAAGTGTCCTTGTCATTGACATGAACCAAAACTGAGGAACGAGCACTGCTTGAGCTCCTGAGCCATGCTCATAGCAGAGGGTAATAGGTCCATCCCCAGCCAGCCCACTTACTCCTGATCATGTTGTGGGACTGAGCATCACTTCTAGCAGTTTTCACCAACTGCAGCTCCCTTGCAATATTCTTTGTGTAAATGTGCTTAGAAGAAGCTGAAAATAGTTTAATCCTGCCTTTTACATTCATGCTGGGGGTTTTTTCCCCCCTAAAATACTGTGCTGACATGGTATTACTAAACACACATAATTAAAAGTAATTTTCAGTTTACCTGTGACATCTTTATTTTGAATGTATTAGGAGGCTGTTGGTTGTAAGGTTTTTATAATAGGTTGAGAGATAACACGTTTGTCAGCACACATGCAAAGGAGCACAGGGGTACAAGGGCAGGCAGGGCAGACCCTAAAACCCAGATGGACAAACAGAGCCTCTATCCCAACTCAGTAGAGGAAGCTACAGCCCATGAGTCAATGGGAGAGGCTCCCATCACCTTACAGACTGAGGGGCCTTGCTGCTTGTGGGACTCATTAGAGGATACCCAGGAGGAGTGTTTATGGGTTGTGCAAGATTTATTTATGGAATGTTTAGGGAAGGAACCAAAAGTGGGAAAATGAATTGTTCGGTGTGGTTTGGGAGAAGCAAGTGTGGGAAAATAGAGAAATAAGGAGTAAAAAGGGCTGGTCCCATGTAACTGGGGGTGGTCAGTAGACTTGCCTGGGTATGTCTTGCACCTGATCAGCCCAGTCTGCCTCGTCTTCTCATTAAACCCAATTTCTAACTATTTCCTGGGGTAAGGGGACTCTGTGAGTATGTGTATGAGGGCTACCAGATGCTGCAACTTCTAACATGGAATAAAAATCCTGATGCAACAGCTGGTGTAGTGAAAGAAAATGTCCTCATTTTTCCTTGTCAATGTTTCTGAAAAGAAAATGTCTTTCAGTGATGCTGTTGATTTGGTCATGAGCTTAGTACGTTCTTCCTCTGCCACCTCTGAGTGCAATGCCCAAAGCAACCAGCTGTGCATTGGAATTGCTTGAACATGTATCAACAGAACTTGAAATAGAAATAACTTTGATTGGAGCACAGAAAGAAAAGGAAGAAGTGTTTAAAAAGAAAAGGAACAGTGCTTTTGAGGCATTTTATCATCCCAAACTGGAGACCGCCTCTTGGATTAATCATCATCTGCATGTTATGCAGTTTATAGCTGCTTAACAACAGTTGCACATAAACTTTATGTTCACTTCCAAGCACTGTAGCAAGGTTTCCTTTCCTGAGGTGCTTTTATAAAGCATAAGACAGAATAGTTTTTATTGGTATGAAGGATATATGGTCATACTACTGCAGGAAGAAGGTCTTGAGACTGTGAAGCTACTGAAACTGCTGTGTTTCTATCCTGAAGAGCTAGGCTGCCTCCCTGACATCTTACCATTAATAACAGTTTCATAGTTTAACTAGATTTCAGATGCAAAACTATGAACATTACTCAGTTTCCTCTGTCCTTCATCCCTTCCCCAATGGCATGTGGATAAAGAAGATCCCTTAGATTTCACTAAAAACATTGCAATAACTGGTTTGTCCACCAACAGCTTCTCTGAGCTATGAACAAATACACTTGCTTACTTAATTTTTGACCCACTAGAGTAGAAAGATGTGGCTTCCTTTAGGGCAGTTTCTTCTTACAATGTGCAGAAACAGGTTTTTTAAAGTAGATCTTTAAATTCAGGTGGAAAATCCGTGACTGCCCTGCATCTTCACTGAGGATCATTTTCCTTTGCTGGTTGACTGCCACCTTGCTATTGATCTGCTGTTAGGTATCTTCAGACTGCAGAGGCAAGAAGTTTAAGTTCAGAGGGAAATGGAGACGGTAAAGATGCTCTAGGCAAGGATGCAGGTTCAAAACTGCCTGATTAAATCTAGCCTAAGGGAATTTTGCCCCTGCTCACAAATGGTCTACCTTCATCTGCTACAGTAACTTTTCTTCTTTTTTGCAGATTTCCTTGTAGCACATTTGGCAGTGGTGCACTGATCCTGTCCATATTGAAAGATGCCATTGATAGATCAGCAGAGACTCATAGAATCACAGAATGGTTTGGGTTGGAAGGGACCTTAAAGATCATCTCGTTCCAAGATTATGCAGAGCCTTTTTGTCCAAGCATGCAGTGTGTGGATCCCACAGCTTTACTGCACCTAACACTAGCAGGACATGCTTCTTTCAGCAGCTGTAGAAAACTAATTGAAGATGGTCCTCTCCACATGCTTGCCTTGCCAGGGAATTAAAGCTTCAGGCTGCCGTTTGTGTGGAGTTTTAAATATGTATGACCCAAACAAGGGGCTTGTTGTGAAAGGCTCTAATCCTCTTGCGTATGAAACCTGGTATTCTGGTCTTCTCTCTTTCTGATGTTTCTGTGCTTTCAGATATGCTAAATCTACCTTTGAAGTTTCATTTCTTCGTATGTAAAATATACTTTAATAGGTGAACCTTGCAGCCGGGGATTAGGAGATACGGATTCAAGTTTGGACACACCGGTTCACATAATCATCCTTTGCCTTGGTTTTTGCATTTGTAATGCAGAAAGGGTAATGTCCACCCTCCTGTGCATGGCTTTTTGAGCTTTGTTATGGGTAACTAATTTAGAAGCCACAGTGTAGTGTGGGCCTTCTGCAGTCTGATGTGAAGCCTTGCTGGAAGGTACCTGTCTGGGGATGCTACAGATCCATAGGTAATGAGCAGAGGCTTCCCTGTTTCTGATCAGGAATTCACGGGAAGAAATATATCTGCATGGTGAAGAGATCAGACCAGCTGAGTGTGTGTGTGCATGGAGTCCTGCCCAGTCCTGCCACTGCCACTTGTACAGAGTCGGAAAGTCTGTGTCTTAAGTGAATCTGATGATTTATTGCCTGTGGTCTGCATGCCAGTGGTCCTTATGAGTAATGCCTTGGTTCTTCAAGAACATTTGCAATGGCATACTTACTGCCATTGCAAGACACAAATGACTGCATTGTGGGTGAGAAACTCATGTGCCCAAAGCCTCTTCTCATAGAAGACTTTTTTCATACAAGGCTCTCAGGAAGGCTGAACCTTTTTGGCCTCCCTCTTGAGATAAAGTGTGTAGGTTTTATGTGCCACTAGGACCTGGGGAGTTACAGAGGATCAGAAGGAAGACAGATTATAAGAGATGGATGTATCTTAGAGTTATATGTAGCAGCCCTTCCCCTGGCTGGGCCAGGAATTAGGAGATGTCTGTCCTGTAGGATGACTGTAATTCTTTTTGAAGTATTTGGTGTAGGAGGAGGAAAAATGGAAGCTGTTCTCAAAATAAAAATGCTTTGTGCTAAGGTGCAGCAGGCCGGCTATTGTTTCCTTCTGTAAGGACCAGGTTTCTAAGACACGTTCAATTCTGGAAGGAGATCTGACAGGTTTTACCTTTGCAGAACACAGTGATTCTCTGCTTTGATAGAATGTGATCCCATAGCTAGACAAAAGCTGGAGTATTAATTTTGCTCTGATAGACCTCTTAGGAGCCATACATAGCTCTTTAAAAACCAAGCAGCCTGCCACAAACCTGTCCAAAAGAGACTACTGTAAGACAGCAGAGTTATAAAATACTCTGAAAGGCTGAATAGGGTTTTTCCCCATCTTGTGATATTTGGAGTTGAACTTTAGATACATCATTTTGAACATGGCCTTTTAAAGTAACTTTCTGTTCTGTCCCTGTCATTTTCAGAGCTGTAAAGGAAAGACAAAATGCCAAGGGATGGGAGCAAATGAAAAGAGGGAGCAGGGCAAAAGAGTAGGTGTTGATCATCTTTGCAAGAGGTGACATCAGCTATGAGAACAAAAGTCTTCAATTGCTGCAGCTGGAGACAGCTTTTAGTCTCCAATTCTATTTTGCCCTGAGCCAGCCAGGCAAATAAAAACAGCAGCATAAATCACTGCTGGCAGAACTTCACAGTTATGCAACATCCAGTGCACCAGGCACCTATTTTTAGATCAGTTTTACACTAGAAGAATTTACTTTATGAAATCTAAGAAGAATGTCTGGTCAGAGGCCGGGGGGTAGAGAGGGTATTTAAAGAATGCAAAATGTAAAAACACCTACTACAGAGATGCACAAAGTGTAAAAATACTTAGTACAAAGATAGCAAACCCCACTTTGGCAATACTGATATCCTTTCAAGAGTGTTGGCTTGATCAGATGTGGTGATAAGGGTTTGGTTTTTTAATAAAGAGGGGTTTTTTATCAGTATTTGCTTGAATTTCTAATCCAGAATTGCTGTTTAAATGATAAATATACACACTTAAAGCGGGCTTCTCTACCATTTATGCTGTACTTCTGTCTTAATCGTATCTGGGATGCAGTAAGCAGCAGTAGCTCACCTCCTTACAGTAGTGACTGCTTATACTTAAAGCAGTCATGTTAATTGGAGTTCTCTGCAAAGCTGGCTGAGCCACAGAGATATTCCTCATCCTTTATGAGATACCCTAGATTTAATGAGCTCCTGATACTTAGCTGGTATATGTTTCACCTATGTTTTCTCAGTCTTCAGTGGATTAGGACTGTGTATGCTGCTTGCCTCCAGATCAAACTGAATCTTTTTTCAGTGTTCACAGGCACATACACTAAATTGTGTTTCATTAGTTAAAAGCAATTTCAGCTTGCAGCACAGGTATGAGTAACTGAAGATCAGTCTCACATACTGTGCTGTTTATCCAAGAGTGCATACACATCTTCTCTCCTTTAATTTGGATTTTAAGCTTTTACTCACTGTTGTAATTCCATGATAGTTTGTACTGTGTACTATTTTGTTCCCAAAGTTTCTTGCTCAGATTTGGAACAGATAATGATTAGGAAACATTTGACCTTTCAGCTTTCAGAGATTTTAGCAGATACAACATACTCTGCGTAGCTAATGTACCTTGGGGATTTCTGCCATAATTTGGACAGTTTTCACTCACACCTTGAAGTGAATTAATGTTCTGACCATTGCATGATCTGTACTGATTATTTCTTTTCCCCTCCAAACTTTTCTCTAGGTGACAATCTCGATGCCATCCATGACATAACTGTGGCATACCCCCAAAACATTCCTCAGACAGAGAAGCACCTTTTGAATGGAAACTTCCCAAAGGAGATTCACTTCCACGTCCAGAGATACCCCATAGAGACAGTCCCCGTTTCTAAGGAGGAGCTGCAGCTTTGGTGCCGGAAACGTTGGGAAGAGAAAGAGGAGAGACTCCGACACTTCTACGAAGGTGGAAAATGCTTCAGTGCAACAGGGCAAAGCATTATTCCGCCATGTAAATCTGAGCTCAGGGTCCTCGCTGTCAAGTGCATCTCGCTCCTGTATTGGACGGTGTTCCCTCTGGGTATGCTTGCACTGCTGTACCTCTACAGCTTTGCACAATGGTATTTTGCAGCCATGATCATCTTTTTTGTTGCGCAGCAAAAGATATTTGGTGGGCTGGAACTAATTGAACTCACTTGTCATCGATATTTTAAAAAGCAACAGAAAATTCATGACATGAAAGTAAAAAACAATTAGTTCTGGGGTAGAGAAAGAGGTAAAAATGGGTGGGTTTGAGATGTCCTGTGAATTTTATGCACAGAGAAGAATTTTTGCATGAGAATCGTCTTTTCCTATTGCCATTGTTAGACATTTGCACTTGATTCTGTGAAGAGAAAGAAAAATGTTAGTTACTGCTACACGTGAAAATGGTAGTTTTTATCTCTGAATGTAATTTCAACACTGCTCTTGCAAGCAGCTAGCAACTGCATTCTGCTGTAATTAGCAAACAAATTGCTGGATTATTGAACAATCATAAGGACATTAATAAATGTGACATGCACTGAACTTTCATGTAGAAACCCAAGCTGTCCAGCTAGGAGAGACAGATGTATGATTTCTGTATGATCACGTCGTAAAGTAAGCACTGGGTTTGGAAATGGTGTTTTGATGATGGTAGGTGGAAGGAGGAGAGGTTGTTTCTTTTTTCTCTTTCAAGTATTCAGGCTTCTTATTTTAAAACAATATTTTTGCATAAGCTTTTCCAAACACTACTGAACCTGCCGCTGTTCAACCACACTGGCTCGGTCACTAGAAGGATTTTTAAGCTTTGCAGTCTTGTAGTACAGAAAACAGTGCTGGCTTTGCTCCACTTAAATCTCAACTGATTATTTCATAGGCCTGTGCAGCTAAGTTGTAATTTGTCACTGTTTCATACTGCTTTCATCTCCCTGATAGCTGTGTGAGACTTTTTCCTACTGTAGTACATAAAGCTGTGGGATAGGGGAGCTGTTTTTTTGTTGGTTTATTGGGTTTTTTTTCTTGTAGGGGCACAAATAAGCCTCTGTCTCTGAGGAGCTGGCGAATGTTTTTCCAAAAGTTCTCCTTGTAGACATTGTTTGATCAAAAATATTTTATTTATTTTTCAGGCTAGGCAAAATACCTTTTTTTGAAGCATTTATTTTGATTTTTACATTGCTTCCTTAGGCATTTCAAGTGTCCATGTAGATGAGTAGGAAGACTGCTTGTTCCATGTGTGTCAGCCAGACTGGTTGAAATGCATCTGATGCAATGCTTGTGTCTTTACAGGCACAAGGGATGGGTTTCAGACTTAGCACAGCACAGGGGACTTGAGCTGCACCTTCCTTTGCAGTATTGTCTTTGATTGCCTGATCCCATCATTGCTTTTCCAACCTCCTTTGCAGTTGCTGGGGGCTTCTTCTGAGGCTCCCATTTTAACACTTTCCCCTACTTTCATGACATTCAGAAAATCCAAAGGCTTAGACTCAGACCAGGCACTTTCAAGCATGTTCCTTGTCATATATAATAAGTGTAATATTAGTGCTCACATAATAAAAGACCTAAACATTGCCAGCACTTAGGAGGCACTTCAGGTTAGATTTGGATTTCAAGCTCAAAACTGTTAGACCACTTGATCAGCTGTATCGCTACAAAACCTTCCTGACTTACTCAATATTTGTTGTTTATTGCATGAAGGCTTGGTTGAGCTAAACCGAGGTGGCCTGGCTCCATCTGTTGGGTGACATTGCCATGAAATGTGAAAGTACAGAGACTGATGAATATCTCGAGCATTGGGTCAGCATGGGAGACAATGTCTGTTTTCTTCTAAATTACAACACTAAGCATGTTTGTCTCGTGTTTGTATCAAGGGCCATTTCTTGAACCAGTCACCAGCCTCTATTCAACCGTCCCTTGCAAGGTGATAAGTATTTTTTAATCTGTGTTTCTAAGAACATTGTATATTATGGGGGAAGTACTTGAAGCCATCTCGGTTACTCTGGGTTTTTTAATCTCTTTTTTCAATAAATAAACCTAGGTTTATATTTAGGGTTATGTTTCTTAATGTTTTTTTTCATATTGATATTTGATGACTGACAACTGATGTTTCATTGTCATGAGTGGAAGGAGGTCCTTTCTACACTACGAGGACTTTTTAAAGCAGAATTCTGTGATATCAGAGGCATGGTTGCAGCTTAACTCTTCGTAGCCTGGTTCTGCTTCACCTTATACGCTGCTTTGGTGCAGTTCCTTGCACATCCAGATAACTCGCTGCAAGGGAAAACCTAAAAACCTCATTTATGGTTAATGCAGAGGAGTCCTAAAAGGCTTCTTGTAGTCTGTCCTGAGCCACAGCTGTGCTTTCGTACCAGGAGTAACCGTGGCCAGCCTACTCCAACAGCCTTAACACAGTCTTCAGGAATGACTTTGGAGAACAGGTTATGTATGTTGCTGACATAAATACCAGCTGCACTTATCTCAGTCATTCAGAGAACTTCGTGGTACCACCAAATGTATCCAAAAAATCAGTGTGAGTCTTGGTCGTGGAGCTCTGGGAGATTTTCATCTGTATATGATAGGTGCAATCCACCATTGACTCTTACAAGGGGTTTTCTCCCAGCTGGAGCCAAACATATAGTGTGGTGAACATCCTGCAATCTGTAATCCATCCTCCTCTCTCATGTATTCGGATTGAAGAGGAATGATCTTCTTGTCAGCTGCTAATATCACATCTGCAGTGCCTGACTCCATGATGTGGGGCAGCACATGGTAAGTGAAGGCTCTTCCTTCCAGAGGCAAGGGTGTTGGCTTTGTGACTGACATAGATTTTCAGATTATGTGCATCAATTTCCATCTTAATCAGAAATGCAAGATTGGAAAAGAATGACTAAAACTGAAAAAGCTTTGTGGATATAGAAACTTGTTTGTTTAAACAGTGGTTCAGGAACTGGGGAAAGATCTTTCCATGAATGCTTTTTTCTCTCTTTGGTCAAAATGTAGCTCTTTACTCAAAAGGTTCTTAATATACACATTTTTTCTAGACTATTTTGTTCTTACACTTTTTCCCTCTTTGAAGTATACTAAGATGGCACTTAGGGGCATGGTTTGTGGTGGACTTGGCACTGTTAGGTTTACAGTTGGACTTGATGATCTTAAAGGTCTTTTCCAGCCTAAATGATTCTATGATTCTATGCCAGTTAAATCACTTTGAAATGTTTTTAGTGCTGTTGGGTTTAAGGTGCTAATACTCCAACAATCACACGCACCCCTCTTCCATGGGATGCAATTGGCACCAAGACTCATCTCACTCCTTAGCTCACCTCCTCTCATAGTCCCAGCAGCAGCAGTGCTCAACAGCGACTGTCCTGTCTATGGGACTTACAGGTCTTGCTAGGTCTTGCTTACATCATTTGAGATCAGTGATGTGCTTTAAGGACACTGCTCTCATTTGCTCAATCGTATGTTTCCTCATCAGCATCAGGGGTTTCTCTCTCTCTGCGCAGAAGGTTGAAATCCTGCCGTCTGTGTGTGTCCTCTGGGTAGTGGGATGTTGGACCAAGGCATTTCTCTCTTGGCTTCAAAGCTAAAAGACCCAAAGCTGATCTGAGAGGTGTTGTCTTCATCATACAAACATAGTTCCTGATTTTATGCATTGCATCAATCTGTGTTGTTTAAAAAAGATCTGTGTTTTTATAACTTGATTTTATATGTACATTCATATGAAAGGAAACAGCAGGATACTACAAACCTACAGAAAGCCTTAGTTTTCAGAGTTCACTGATTATATTAGAATGGTTTAACCGTGTACCAGTTACTCTACTGCAACAATAAAGACCTGAAGCCTCAAATGTTTAATTTTGCCATTTTCCTTGTACTGCGTGACATATTCTGTATGGATTCATAAAGAACAAACTTTGGCTTCGATCAGTGCTGTGTCTTGGGCAGACAGGTGTCTGTTTGGGTGCTCAACCCATGGTTTATGGCTGTTGGAGCAGTATGCCTCCCTTCTCTCCATGCGAGGCTGGAAAGAGGCAGCTGGCTGTACTCTGTCTTCTTCCCTCTTCATGTAATGGAAACCTTTGAGTGTCCAAGAGGTACAGCTCACTTTTAACCTGCTTTGCTGCTTAACCACTATTGTTAATAAGCTGTGGCTCAAAAGAGTGTTAGGTAGTGCTGTGTAGGGAAGTCCTCCATTTTAGCTCTATCCTGTTAAGACCCATGTAATCGCTGACACAAGAAATGCGCTATTGCAAGTTGGATGTTCTTTAATGTAACGTCAGATCGCAGGCTCCTTAATTTCTCTCCATTGAGGGTTGTGTTTCCAAGGAGCTGTTGTGCTGCCCATTACCTAACAGGAAATAGCCTTGCTGTGACTGCCACAGCCCTATAGAACACCTGCATCTCCAGCAGGCAGCATGTGGGAGAAAGACTACAAGAAACAGATATCCTGCTAGCAGTTTTTACAGCTGGAGATGGTAATCTGCAATGTCTACATATGCTCTGAGCCTTCAGATCAGTTCCCACAAGTCCAAATGAGCCATGCTCTGGATTGAGTGGCTTGTCTCTCTGAGAAGAGGCTGTCACTTCCTCCTTGTTTCCTCAGAGCACAGATATGCAATGGAAAAAATCAATTTCTGGCTTACCTGCCATTATAGAAAGTAATAGTAACGGAGGCCAAAGCTTTCACCCTCCAGCTGCCCCAAACACCTCCTTTGCAGTTCAATACAGCGGGGAAAAGGTTGTCTTAAATTCCTGAGTACTTCAAATCAGACCACAAGCTGTCTCAACCAGAAATTACTCCCTGTAGTGGGGAGCACAGTCTGTGCTTTTAACGTGCTTGAGTGACTCTCATCCTGGAGAGGGTTTGTGCTGAGGCACGCGAGAGGCAGAGCTCACCTCTGTCCTTGCTGGGCCTCTCAGAAGCCCCAGCATCTTTAGCAGGAGTGAAGATAGGCTCTGAATTTTTAAGATGTCTTTGGTTTATTCCAGTCTGGCCCCCATGTCATTCATTATCCCTTTTCCTGGCGTTATTTGTGTAAGGTCACTGTTTTCTTTGATGGTGGGGTATGCAGGGTGCTGACAGGAGCTGGAGCAAAAGACTGCCTGTGTTTTCTCAGATAGGCATCGCTGCTCCCAGGAGAAGAGGAAGGCTGTTTGCTTCTGCTGGGATCCTTCATGCTGGGCTGCATGAGAGGCGGGCGCAGGGACTGGTGTGAGTGTGATGGTTTTGGTGATCCGCCCCCTGTTCCCTCTAGTTTCTGTTTCCAGCTTGCTTGTCAGAGGGAAGAGGCAAGAGCCCCTTCACCCTCAGAGCAGAGAAGCACCATCAGCTTTCCCAAAGGGAATTGCTCCAGGAGCTTACGCCTTAGCCTTGCTTCTGCATCCACAGGACAGCACCTAGCAGAGGGAGGATAAGCTGCTGCAGGGTGCAAGAGCATGAGAAGACACTGCAGGAGGCAGCGCTGGGCATCGTCTTCTGCAAAGCCATAACCTGGCATGAACATCATCAAGGTTTTGCCCTCTAACTCCTTGCACTATTTCATTGCCTGCCTTCGAGGTTTGCCCTGCTGCTTGAGCTGCTGGGTGCCTAGTGAGAGAGGAATGAATCTTGGTTGACATTGAACCCAAAGGGAAGGCGATTGTTAGGGATAATGAGATAGAGGGGCTGGGGAATGTGTTGGCCCCTGCCAGTACTGGGTACTGCTGGTTGGGAGCATGTCATCTTGATTTGGAGGCTGAAGGAAAAGGTCTACAGGGAAAGACTTGTTTATTTAGACATCTTGAGAGAAAATGGAGAGGGTAAGAACATGCTCCATGGGATAGTTCACAGTGGGACTCACGGACTGTCCCAGAAGGAGCCTCTTTATGTGTTCAAGGCCAGGCTGGATGGGGCTTGGAGCAACCTGGTCTAGTGGAAGGTGTCCCTGCCCATGGCAGGGGATTGGAACTGGATGAGCTTTAAGTTCCTTTTCAGCCCAAACCAGTCTGGGATTCTATGATTCTCCCTGGCAAGGAGCTGCCTCGCTGTCTTCCCCACCACTGTAGTTAGATTTCCTTCCAGATAGTCCACTGCGGTGATTCAAGTGGAGATGTTCACACTGGTGAGTCCACAGGTTATCTTCCTACAGCTCTGCACTCCCTGCCCAATGCTGTTCAAAGAGCTCCCTGAAGCTCTGCTCTGCACTTACTTCACTTGAGAAGCGCTCTTTTTATAGCTACTTTAAGGGAAAGGTTCGCACACACTTACCTGGGGCTTTCCGCCATGCTTTGTGATGGGCACATAATGCCAGAACCAATGGATCGGCCTCAGGGTCATGGCACAGAAACCTTTCTTCTGCTGTGAGGGCAGGAGGGGCTCCCCTCCCAGCACACGGGTCTGGTTAGCTTGAACTACCATACCTGGCCATGGGGAGGTGAGAAGCTGAACTTGTGCTGCTTCTAGCAGACCCTAACACCAATCCCTGTAGGAACAGAGACAGCCATTTAAAGGAAATGCTCAAAACAACCTCTTTTGGCAGAAAACAAAACTATTCTGATTCCTTTCTTGCTTTATGCTTGCTTTCTCCTCCTTCCCTCCCTCCCAGGAGCAAGCTAGGAGAAGGTTTGGGGACACCCTCTAAGCTTCAGTTGCTCAAAGCAGGAGAACATGATCCTGGAGCCGCTGTGTTACATGGATCAAGGTGTGCTGGCCAGGTCCACGAGGCAGGAGTTGAGGACTGCTTCACACCACAGGCTCCTTGCATTTGTCTGCTCCTGGAGAGACCCACAAGGAGAAGAGGCCAGATCCAGTTCCTCAGTTGGTTCATCTTGCTGGGCTGCTGCATGAACATTGTGAGATCCTCATGGCTAGCGCAAGGACAACAGGACACAGAGCATCACCCTGGAGGACCTGAATGCTTCAGCCACCAGCTGGAAGGTGAAGAGGAGCACCTGAGAAAGGTGGAGCTGTGCGCAGACCTGCCTGCTGACAGCCCTCAAAGATGCTGTGAGTAATGTGGGCTGCGGCAAGGGGCGGTGCACAGGCACCACTTACTGATAGCCACAGATGTGTTTGGCACCAGGCACATGTATGGGTTTGAGGCTGCACATCCAAATTGGGATAGGTATTATTCCTGGTCCCCGAGGCCTTGGCTGGAAGCAAGTCCCACCATTATGGGCAGGGTAGCACAGGACACAGCTGACACGCGTGTGGTAATGTCACACTGCCCCAGCAGTGAGGTCTGGGTATTTCCTTCCAGATACAATAACTCAGCTGCCTGCCCATTCCCATCCATGGGAGTTCATCCTGGCAATTCAGTGGAGTTTTGTCTGACATGGGTGAGAGGGGGATGATGTTCAGCTGTGATCTCTGATCATCTCTCTCTGTTCCTGCCCCACACCGCCTGTGTAGTCCCAGAGGCGGGGAGCCTCAGCCTGCACACCCGGCCTGGCTTTAAAGTAAGATGCTGAAGCTCTAGGAACAGTCTGGCTGCACAGAGCTCAATGTGGGCCACTCTGCCCCACTCTCCGCAAGTAGATGAGCTTGCTCCGTTCTCTGCTGCCATGGCCAGACTGCTCTCCCATACAGCAACTGAAAAGCCCGCTGAGGGGTCTTGGCAAACCTCTTCTGCAGCAGGAAGGCTGATGGGGCATCACTTTCCTTCCCAGCCACTGGTGAAGAGCAGTGATCGAGTCAGGAGTTCAGCTGGATGCATATCACCTCTGCTGCCTTCTCTGTTTCCACACCCAGATGAGCTGCCAGGAGCAGGGTAGCTTGCTCAGACCTCTGTACTCTATCACTTGGGCTTTTGCAGCTGTAAAAGGGCAAACCTGACCTTGTGGTCATTCAGTGCTGAAGCGGCACACATCCAGTGGGGATCCCTAGCCTCCTTGCTGCAGATGCTGTGCACAGCCCACATTACTCATAGCGTCTTTGAGGGCTGTCAGCCAGCAGGTTTGTGCACAGCTCCACCTTTCCCAGGCGCTCCTCTTCACCTTCCAGCTGGTTCTGTTCCTCGTCACTGGGGAAAAAGAGGAGGCTTCTCCAGGAGCCCCTGAGAGCGAGCACAGGGAGATGCTCTATGCAAGATCACAGCAAGGTGTTCGGGTCTGCCTCCTCACAACATGTGAAGGGTAAAGGCAGGCTCTCAGCTTTCCACTGCTAATAACAGCAAGTGCCATGTAAGTGAGAGAGCGCCTAATTAGGGATTAATGAGAAAGGAGCCTGTGGTTTTATTATCCATTGGACATGAGTACCATGGATGAGCAAGAGAGGTTGCATTAGCTGCTTCCTGCTGCGTCCTTCCTGCAGGAAAGTCCTTAGCAGGCTTTCTGCATCATTTAAGTCCAGGAGGTAGAGGAGGCCACTGCGGACAAGGAGCGGTGTGGCTTGGTGTCCTCTGCTGCAGGCTGCCACAGACCCCAGACCTGTGGCCTCACAGGTGGGCTGCAGAATATGGGGCAAAGCCCTTGGGGTCTGATGTTGGGTCTGACACCAACCAGGGCATGTGTCACACTCTTCCTGCTTCCCAGATTGGGAACATCTCCTGGGGACGGGCTGCTCCTGGAGGCACACACCACACTGTGCCACGGACCCTGACTTTGGGTGACTCCAGCCCCATGAGAGCCTGTTTGGTCACACTTGTCCCTTTTCCTCAGCCTGGTGCCTGGTAGCAGGCCATGGCAGATCAGAAAGGGGTCTTTGGCTATGGGATCAAAAACCCAGCTATTTCCTCCAGTGGAGCCAGAGCAAAGACCCCTGCTTTGGCCTCTCTGCCCCACTTCAACCTGACTCTGATAGTGAGGGATGCTGGAAGAGATCAGATTGTTGCCTGCTAGCTAAAGACAGAAATAAAACCGGGAAGGTTAAATACCTGATCTTGAATCAGCTTCATCATTCCCAGCCATTGCATAAAAGCTATTCAAGTTATTACAGGACACGCTGGATGCTTGCGCAGCAGGAACAACAAATATAGGTAGAACAGTCCTTGTCATAAATATCACTCAAGCTGTCTCAACAGCCCTCTTTGCCATCATGATGCAGCTCGCAGCCGGCCTGGCTGAGCGGTGCCAAACCAGTAGTGAGTGCATTGGATGTAAAGGGCTACTTTGTAAATAATACAGGCTTGCGTTGGTTTATAATTAGCAGATCCCTGAACATTTCTAAGGTGAGAAACCTCCTGACATGGGGCAGACTCGGTTTCTCTGGGGTATCTGAGTGGGGCTCTAGCTGCAAGTGCCCCAAGAAATTAGAGACCAGTGGTTAAATATCACTGTGCAAGACCCCCCCTTATGCCTGCATTTGTCAAGTGTATTAACAATATGCTTCATACTGTGCTTTGAATGCTTTGTTTAATGGTTACTCTCCATTTTGCCACTCAGCCACTGCAGCACATCTAGGTCCTAAAGTTATCAGATGTTCATTTTGTAAAATCACAGCCCAACTTTACTGATGTTTGATACTGAGAAGTCTTTATTACCAAGCGCATGGACTTTCAAAGCCTTCTGTATTGACACAGCATGCAGTTAGGTGCTTTTGTTGCTCTATTAACCAAATCAGGTGCCTTTTCCACTAACAAACCATTGCACCCTACTTGTAAAGTCATTCAGTTACCCTCAGTCTGCCAAATGCTCAGAACGTATAAAGTCCTTTAGTTACACCTAGTCTGCCAAATGCTCTGACACATCCACTTAGGAAATTAGCCCAGCTTTTAGCTAGGTCTCTCCAAATCCTAGTCCTTCCATCCCATCCCACTCTTCTACATCATTCCCAGCCAGGGGAAGGAGGACAAAGAAGAACTGCACACTGGCAGTGATGGCAGAGCAGAGAGGTTGCGCTGAACCTGGAGTACTTCCAGGGCCGCTGAGCCTCACTGAGTCACTTGTTAAGTCAATGTAGCAGGAAGTCATCACAAATAGAAGACACTGGCAATGAAACAGCGAGGCATCCATTCACACCCTTGGCAGGGGTGTTTCGGTTCCCAGTGCCCTGCGTGCCCACAGAGAGGACAAGCAGCTGCTTATTAGACAGGTTATGTGATTGAAGTGGTCTATATTTATCAGGAACGCGTGGTGTACACACCTCAAGGGTCAGATGCCCCACAGTTTGGAGAACATTAGCTCCCCTAATGAATTTGCAGGGAGAAGGACCTAAAAATACATCCCAGCTGCAGGAGAGCACCATAAAGTTGCTAAAGGAGCCATGGTCAGGATACCCCAGTGTGCCTTTCCAGCTCTGGCTGGGTCATGATGCTGTGCCCCAGTGCTTGTCGCCTCTGAAAAGGAAGGACTCACGTTGCCCTAAGCCTCCTTTCAAACTTCTGCTGTGGTGCTGGGTGTTGAACCAGTGCCTAAAGGAGAAAGGCCCCTGTTCCATGCTATAACCACCATATTGTAAAGTCAGAAGGAGCCTTCATCGCTCTCCCGCAGACTGAGACCTGAGGATGGCTCCTGCCAGACATTGCCCATCCACAGGTGAATGAATCCCTGCTTAGAACAGGAGAAGGCTTGTCTCTGTCATGCTCGGTGACCAGTCTGCAGCTTCCAAGACCTGAGGTGCAAAAAGTGGAGGGAATTTCCTTTTTGGAGACACTGTTTAAATAATTCTTTACTGATAATTTTTACTGATGTTTAATCTCTGTAGTCCGAATGTCTTCAGAGCAAGAAGATGCCCATGCAAAGGAGATGTGTGAGGAGATGTCCATAGGTGATCAGTTTGGGTTGCAGGCTGACCCCCAACGCAGGGCTGCTTCTAATGAGGACTTTGGAAGAGGGATAGACCATGCAGGGATATTGGTGCAGCCCCTCGTCTGGAGCAAAACCACTCTGATTTGGCTGTAAATGGCCAGGCACTCAAAAATGTTTGGACTTGATGTGTTGAGCTTGCTTTTGGTCAGGACTAGCTCCCAGCTGCTTTCTCCAGCCATTAAACTTGCTATAGGGTCTCCCAATGGCAAGGCATGTTGTACTTAGGAAAAGCACGTGCAGAGCCCAGTAAAAGCAAAGAGAGAAACATTACATCAGTCCCAGTGATGCAAGAGTGCTTGTAGGCAGGAATCACACCAGCGCTGCAGTGATGAGAGAAAGCATGGTCTCTTGTGGATGTTTTGGAGCCAGGAACCTACACTAGAGCTAGGCCTGCAGCAACATTACAGCTTGACAAGGATGCTCAGGAGTCCCTGCCGGGGCACGCTTCACCCTGAGGCAGGCACCAGCTGATAGATTAATCAACATTGTTTCCCCCAGCCTCCAGAAAAGGCTTACAATGGGCTCTGTAACTGCACAAAGTCTTAGCAGAGCTCCTGTCTGGGCTCAGTTTCTTCAAGCATCACCAATTAAATTGAATTTACTGAATGATAAATGTCTTCCTCATCTCGCCCATGGCTGTTGAGGCTGCTGCTTGGGCTCAGCCATATGCAGGGACCTACTGTGGGACCTCCGGGCCCTGGGCACTGCCTGGGTGTCTCTCTCAGTGTGAGAACTGAGGGGAGCCAGGGATCAGCCCAGCTTGGTTCTTATCTCTAATACCTCAGGTGGCCACAGACTCATCTGTAGGTCTCTCATCACCCTCCTGTCTGTGTCCGGTGGGGAGAGTTAATAATAGATGTTGGATGCTGGAGGAAGATGCAGAATTTAAATGAATTGCCCGTCCTTCTTAATAATAAAGATGTTTCTCCCCTAAGAGCCCCTTGATTAATTGAGCCTGAGACTGGCAAATCAAGGACAGGAATGCATAAAATCCAATAGGAACGGATGAAAATAGCATTATGTACCATCTGATGCAGTCAGCGATGTCGCGCAACAAAGTGACTGCAGAAAAATAGGGCCTTGAGCTGGAGAAGCCTTCATTAAGATGCGGCAAAGGTATTATTAAGTGAAAGAACATTGATTTTATATGAAAGGTTTGGCCATCCATATTGAGTATAATCTCAGTAATGTAATCTCAGTAGTTGCTTTAAATGTCAGCCTCACTTGGCTACTTCTGTTTTGCTGGGGCTGCTGCTCTGAAATGAAAACTTCATTCGCCATCACCCATTGTACTCCATTAGCAGCTTTATAGGCTGTGTCCATACTGGGAAAAATTAACATATGGCTTTCCTATAGGGAAAAAACACATGCCAGAAAGGCCCTTGTATATAAAACATATGTGATGGTAATTTAACAAGTAACCTAAAAAGACAGAAGCAGCCAACACATGGGATATTTCAAAGCCAAACTCACTTTAAACTCCGGGCTTTCATGTGAAGCTTGAGTACCCTACCAAATTCTCCACAGCTATGAAGGCATGTTGCTCTGCTGGCTTCAGCTCCATGTCCTTGGAAGCTGAAACCCCTCTCCCAAGTCCAATCTGACATATTCTGCTAAATAATTTTGTTTTCTGGGTCCCACATGTCCAAGTGCAGGCAGCAACAGCAATGCCTGCACAGGGCTGCCGTGTGTGTGTGTTGGTTGGAGAGAGGTGGCACTCAGGGATGCTCCCCATAGCTCATCAGAGAAGTGAATACCTCAGAACTGAGGAAAAGCATCACTGAACTGATGACTTTACAGCACTATCAGTGAGGGGGTCCTCAGCAAAATGCAGCACGACACCACTGGTCCTAACTGGACGCATTGGGAGCAGTCCGAAAGAGGCATCCCCCAAACCTCAGAGGAGTTGAGGATAACATCCCCTGGGGAAAGGGGAGAGGAGGAGGAGGATCTCTGCTGGAGACAAAAAGCCAAGGCCCAGCAACAGGGTGCTCTTTGCTGCCTGCTGTGGAGGTGTGCAGTCAGAAATCCAGCACTGCAAGTGTGAGTAGTGCTCACATCATCTGAGACACATAAAAACTTGGACCACATCCTTGCCTGCATCCATCTGAGCCTACGGCACCTATTCTGCTTCAGCCCTGTGCGCTCCCCACAAGCCCTGGGATGAGAGCAGCAGCCTTTGGACATCGATGGGAACAAGGGATGCCACCAGACGAGAGGGACCATGGGCTCAGAAGTAGCAAGGAAATCATTGTCAGGAGCAAGGGAAGATTGAAGAGTTTCGATGTGGTTATTCCTGGGGGTACATGGAAGGCAGGTGTTTGGTCAGTGGGTGGCTGAGCTCAGCGGTTGCACAGCTCTGCTAAGGGAGCACAACAAAAGGCATCAAAACAATTTATTTGTGAATCAGAAGTGTCCAGACGCAGCTGAGGGCACTGAGCCACTTGACTGTAATGGACTAAATTTTCTCCTTGAAAGTGCAGCACATAAACCCTTTTATAGCCACTCACCAGCAAAGCTATTTTTCCTCCCCACCAGCTGTTGAAAGCCATTTCTGTGGCTCCAAGCCTTCACCCACTATCCCGCAGCTACCATTTCATTGCCTGCTTGAGCACTGGGGAGCTGATGAGCAGAGGAATAGGAATAGTCCCATACTACAGGTGGGGCTGGCCAGGGGATGGGGAGAGGGAGCACCGTAAGCAGCCATGTGTGGCAAGGCTCACCCCATGTTCCTCCAATGTGAGGTCTGCTCCGTGCATCACTTGTGGTGATGGTGCCACAGCAAGAAGCTGATCTTTGAGTGGTGAGTAGAAAAGCATGGGAGCGCCTTGCCCTAGGATGCTGAGGACACCAAAAGCCACATACAGGTTCAAGAGCAGATATATTGGCAGAAGAAAGCTCTTTGGAGAGCTAGTTAATGCACAGAAAGCATCTCCTCAGTGACGCGTTGCTGGAGATGTGTCAGGTTTGTGAGCAAAAACCCTTGTGGGTTTGCCCTCATTTTATTCTCCTCCTAATAGCCTCTTTTCAGGGCTACACAGAACTTTGGCCTGACCAACTTATCCTTGGCCTGATGTGGAAACCTAATGATCCTCCCTTAGGTCCACTAGTTTTCCTTCTCTGTTGCCACTGTGAAACAAGAAACCAGATTAAATTGCCATAAAGATCATCCTGCAGGACCTTGCTGGGTAATGTCTTAATGTAACAGGATCTAAGTGCTAGGCTTGAAACAAGAGGGGCTTTTCCCCACATCTTTCCTCTGAAGAGTGGGAGCAGTATCGCCTTTCCTTTGGAGAAGAGCAGGGGTACCACAACCATTTACTCCATGAATAAATGCCCATGGATCAAATGCAGGCACAAACACCTGACTCCCCTTGCCGTTGGTCCCTGGGGGTGTCTGATGGAAACACAGACACAGCCTACCTCCGGTAAGAAAGGAGGAAGAAAATGGAAAGAAAATATATTTGGGCGATCCAGGTAGCTTTGAAAAGCAGCGGAGCACAAAGGGGAAAATACACACGGAAAGGAAAACACTGCAGCTTTTGTGTGGTGCCAGCAATTTTCCTTTCCTTCGCTGAGAAAGGAGCGGCATGAATGCGCGCTGTTACGGTTTGCTCTTTCAAACGGCCGAGTCAAACACAGCTGAATTACAAATTGCTGTACAGAGACATGAGGGACGCGTAATCACAATGTTTTGTCATTCCTCCCTCAGACTAGATGGATGTGGAAAGCGGGAGGAAGGGGAGAAAGAAGTGCATTAGGATTCAGATAGGGTTTTGATAGCAGTTATTAAATGGAATGTAAAGGTTATTTTTAAACCCGAACCCTGAGTGCTGTTCCAAGCATGAACAGACTGGCAAATGATCTGAATTTTTCCATTTTCTTAATATTGTTCCTAGGGATGTGTTTACCACAGAGGCAGGCAAAGTAAACTTGAAGTGTAAGAAAAGCGACAGGCTAAAGAAGAACATGCATTCTGCTGGGTACACAGGCAAAATACGCACCAACAGAACAACAACTGCAACTGAGGTTTCATTGCCAGTACACCTTGCTCTGGGATAAGAGCAGCAATGAGCAGGACCAGGATTCGGAGTGTCTCATGCACTCAGTACTTCACCTCTTTAACCCTGGAGCAGATACTGGGTACTTGGATAAGGAAATGTGCATGGTGTTGTCCAAACTTGGCCCCAAAGCCTCTGTAATGCATCCTGTTGAATTTGATGAGTTGGTGCCAGGTACAGGCAGCATGAGTGGGCAGGCAGGTGGCTGGCAGGGGCTCTGGAGAGACCCAGTCAGGCTTCACACCTGAGTTCATAGGAAGCTCCTGCACATCCACTTTCTGGTTGGTGGTCTTACAGAGTGTAGCTGGGATTCAGCCCTGCGTAAACCTTGCCCTAGACCTTGTCTTCTCTCACTGAGGAGCCTTGGTTTTTATCCAAGAAAAGGAAAGAAAAGGGCTTGTTACTCAAACAAGAGCAGTCCACCAACCCTAGGGGGGTGGTGGGCACTGCAGAGAGAGGAACCATCAGACTGTACCATCCCCACCACCACAGCCACAGGGCTGACCTTCTCGCTTGCATCCCAGCATGCCTGTATCATTCCCATCATGCTCAACACTCACTGCCCCTTCTTCTGTCACACTGGGCTCCTCTGAGTGACTTGTTCCAGATCCTCCTTTCCTGCTATATTCTGTTTAGGACTTCTCCCTTTCTCCCATTAGTTTTTGGGCCCATCCAGTGTCAACTGTGAGTAACTCATCTTACTATTTGGGATCATTTGCCTTTCTATAATGTGAGGTGCTTCAGGCACTGGTAGCTGATGCTGGTTATTGCAAATGAACAGTAGTTAATGTGGCAAAAGGTGAGCATGGAGGAGGGAAAGAAAGGTGGTTGTTGGCCACAGCGGTTATTCTCCACAGGGAGGCAGACAGAGATCGTGTTCACTAGTAACCCTGTCCAAATGCTTCAATATGGTTGCTGGGTTTGGGTTTTGCTGACCACTGGGCTCTACACTGAGGCCTGATTAACAACATATCCTCATTTCCAGACAAAGATTTTTCTTCTCTTCCCATATCTAATGTTCAGCACTGCAGGATTGTCCTGGGTTCAGCAGTAGCAGTCATTTTTCTCCTTCTCAGTAGCTGGTGCAGTGCTGTGGTTTTGACTTTCAG
>WYDI02030107.1:0-48509 GCA_009867235.2 Psittacus erithacus
GGGGCTGTTCAGCCTGGAGAAGAGAAGGCTGCATGGAGACCTCATAGCAGCCTTCCAGTATCTGAAGGAGGGCTATAGGGATGCCAGAGAGAGACTCTTCATTAGGGACTGCAGCGACAGGACAAGGGGTAACGGGTTCAAACTTAAACACAGGAAGTTCAGGTTAGATAGAAGGAAGAAGTTCTTTGCTGCGGGGGTGGTGAGGCACTGGAACAGGCTGCCCAAAGAAGCGGTAAATGATCCATCTCTGGCAGTGTTAAAGGCCAGGCTGGACAGAGTCTTGGGCAACATGGTTTAGTGTGAGGTGCCCCTGCCTATGGCAGGGGGGTTGGAAGTAGATGATCTTAAGGTCCTTTCCAACCCTAACTATTCTATGATTCTATGATTTTACACCATCATTGAGACAAGGGTGAGGTCTTCTTATATACATCTCCAGAGCTCAAATTGTTCTTCAGCAGCCCCAGCAGCCACAAACATGAGTAAGTATGTGAAACAAGGGAAGAAAATTTTAATGACGCACTTCAAAATAGAAAACAGAAATGAAAGAATTTTCAACAGTAAATGACAACTGCAGGATAAATGAAATCCTGAATACGAAGCAGCTGCAAATGATGAGAACATCAGTAACAAAAGACTAGAAATTCTTGGTCAAACCCAGCAATTATTGATGAATAGCTTGCTAAAATAAGAATGTTAATGTAATGCATAGAAAATTGTGGTTTAAACCTTCTATCAGTGTCCTTAGCTGGGTGAAAGTGCATAGAAAAGCAAGAATCATCAGATAACCTGCAGATTAAATAATATGCAAAACTGTTGGGTTAAATTACATTTTTAAACTGATTAATGTTTGTTCCTTTTACCCCATCCCTTTTTCATTACATATAATCTTAAATTTTAAAATCCTTCAGGTGGAAATTTAATCCTACTGCAACAGCATGAGCCTAAAAGACTGACTAGAAAAAGATTGCATGTGACTAAATGCAAGAAGCTGTCAGCTATGGCAGGAATTCTGCTAAATGCTAAGTGATAGAGATAATGCTGAATAATATCAATAGCTCTGCATATAGATTAGATTCTGTAATTCTGCGAAATCTAAGAAAAATCTCTTCTAAATTCAGAAGGTTACTTGCAAAAAAGAGTAGCTCAAGCTGAACATGGTGGCATACGTTATTTCAGACACAATCAGATTAATGACTTGTATGTGTTAACTGCATGAACAATTTATATATTTAGGAAATATGAGATATGATCTGAAAAAATTAATGCTTCCTGATATATAAGCAAGAAAGTTTCAGTCTGGATGCAAGCTTCATCTTGAAACCCTACAGGCTGCCCAAGGAAGTTGTGGCTGCCCCATCTCTGGCAAGTGTTCAAGGCCAGATTGGACAGGCCCTTGAGTAACCTGGTCTAGAGGGAGGTGTCCCTGCCAGTGGCAGGGGGCTGGAACTAGATGATCTTAAGGTCCTTTCCAACCTAAACTACTCTGTGATTCTATGATTGTATGGCTATAGTTGCTGTGGTGCTGACATCAGCCTCAATGGCTATTCTATTTTCAAACAGAGTCTGAAGAAGTCCTGATCATGTCTATCTTCTGGCAGAAACTGTATTGCATCTGGATGACAAAGCCCACTTTTACCTCTTTGAATTATACTTTCCTTCTAGATCACATCAAGTGTAAGGCACAACAACGCCAAGTATATTATTGAAGGCGAATATGCCAACACCATTTTTAAAGTGGAAGAAACCAGTGGTGATGTGTATGCATTTGAGAGGCTAGACAGAGAAAAGAAAGCAGAGTATGAGCTGACAGCTCTCATTATTGACAGAAGAACCAACCAGTCGCTGGAAACTCCATCCAAATTCATTATCAAGGTTTATGACATTAATGACAATGTCCCTGTGTTTGTACAAAAAGTATTCAATGGATCCGTCCCAGAAATGTCACCAGTAGGTATGTTCTCCCATCACTCATTTCCATTCATGTCTCTGGTTAAAAAGCAGAATTTATACTAAATATGCTCTTTGAAATTCCTTTTCTAGGAACCTCGGTCACTAAAGTGACAGCTGTAGATGCTGATGACCCAACTGTTACAGGTCATGCCACAGTTACCTACCAAGTCATTAAAGGAGACGAATACTTCACAGTTGATGACTCTGGTAGGTCAGATATGCAAACGTCCTCACACTTTGTCCGTACCTTACACCTAGAATAAACTGCAGTTTTAAGCCTTTTTGATTCTGGACAAGGGGGATAGTAATTAAAAATATAATTTTAACCATAATTTAGAAAACATTTTCATTCACACTCATACAATACCTCTGCCTGCCTCTGGAAATGAACTAATAAAGTCAGGATTTCAGGTGTTCATTTCAGCCTAACTGAGAAGATAAAATGTCATTTTTTTCTAACTGATGGAAAGACTGACCAAGAGCTAATTGAAGTTCCTGTTTTCACAGTTTAGCATAGATACCATTTTTTTGACCAAACAGTAAAAAGGAAGATACAAATTCTGAGGCAGCATTCAGTGAACAGTGACTCAATCCTTTGCCTTCTTAAACTTTTTTGTTAAATTTCATCCAGTTTAAAAAAAATTACTGATATCACTTGTAACCATATTAGTCCTGTGAAGCAAGTAACTTGGACAAAGTGGTGCTCAGATGATCTCTCTAGATGCTGTACTGACCAAGTTTAGACATTGTTAGACTGTTTCTAAGCAGCAAAGATCAGTTTAAAGGAAGGTATTGTACAAAATCCCCCAAATATTCCATCATGTGGAAAGACTTTTAATATTTCTAGCCTTGGAAAATTACTATTGTAAAAATGCTACTTAGAGCTGAACATGTGGCATAAGGCAAAAATTTGCTGTCAGTATTAAGACATGTTGGACATGCTGCAAAATCTAATCATATTCAATGTTATTTTTTCAAAGGTGTCATTTCTACAACAAGGGCCGACTTAGACAGAGAGAATCAATCAACATATGAAATTATCGTTAAAGCAAAAGATGGTCCAGGGTCTTCTGGGGATTCCAGCACAGCCACAGTCATTATCACTTTAACTGACATTAATGACAACTTCCCCATATTCAAACACCGTAAGTATAACCCAAGTGCAGCATCATTTGGAAACCAAGGGTTGACACGACTATGACAAATTTATGTTTAATTCATCACAATTCCACTTTTCTTAAGAGCGGACAAAAGAATCTTACATGTTCAGAAGGTCTGTATTCCATCCCTACCTATACATTTCCTGGGTGACACACACCTAGAGGAGGAAATAAAAATGAGTATTAACTTTATCACCTTGTACGAGATGACAGTTTTGACAACTTTGAGAATTAATTATACTTTCTTCAAAAAATACACCAGTGCTGTCTCCAGGGATGCACAATGCTGATTTCCCAGGGAACCTTTTTTATGTACATTTATAAACTAAGAACAATTTTTAACTAAGTTCTAACTTCTGTGTACACACTTTATGTCTTTTTTGTTATGCTTTTTTAACAGCATCATTTCACTTTAAAGTTCCTGAGAACATTTCAATAGGAGGAGAAGTTGGCAGAGTCAAAGTAGAAGATGTTGATGAACCACAACACAGAAATACAAAATACAGTTTTGTCAGAGGAGACTACAGGGACACCTTTGAAATTGTAGCAAATCCATTCACAAATGAAGGAATCATTAGGCCAAAGAAGGTACTTCTCCTATAACAAGGATTATTATTTTGGTTTTCCGTGTAACAAGAATTTTATTCAGTTTGGGACTATTAGCAGGAAAAAATGGAAATGCGTGGAAGTCAGCATGAAATACATTTATTCTGTGAGAAGGAGACCTGGTGGTTTCCACTGCCAGTCACTGGAAAATCTAGAATTACTGCAGAGTGCAATGGGGACTATGTCAGATATTCAGCTCATGCACTTCAGGCTCCTCCCAAACTTCAGATATTCTAATCTATCTAACTAACTCTTCATATCCAAGTCAGTGACTTTAAGAGTTGAACCAACTGACCAAGTCAAAGAATCTTTCCCTTCTGCAGCCCAAGTGAAGACAAAGTAGCAAATGTGAATAAGTCGACCTGACCATTCTGCATGTGCTCTTTACAGTTTGGCACTTGTTCCAGCCTAAGCCACAGGCCCCTTACTATCCTCAGGGTGTTTTCAGAACTTCCCCACTAATTCCTTATAACTTTTTAAGAGGGCCCAGACTCTCCAAAGCCTATACTATGGTTTGTTCTTTGTTTTGTAGTTCTTAGACCTGCTTGATTTGTACCAAGGGATGGACATTCCTGCATTATGCAGACCATTGGCAAGCAACAGTTCATTGATTTCAGTCACTTACAGTAAAAAACAAAAACAAAACAAAACAAAACAAAACAAACCAGGAGGAGGGTGTAATCCTCAGATGTGGTTTTCACTTCCAAATGTCCTGACTGTTAAGACTAGAAATGTAGAAATGTCATTAAGAGGAGAAAACTTTAAGGAGAAAAGTACCAAGTATTCCAAGATCAGCAGTGAAATTTCTTCAGCTGTGGTCACACTGGGTTTAAACAGCTTGCTTTCCCCACATGCAGCCCTTTTCCTGGTCTGTTCAAGGCCTGAGGAATACATTGCTGAGAACATCTGCCCAAAGGAGGAGGGACAGGAGACCCCACACATAGACACACTGCGTGATTTGGAATCAGCTCATCTTTCAACATTCAGCGGGCAAAGCTCACCCCGCTGTTTTGTAACATGCTTTTGGCCATGCATATTTTAAATATGCAGCCATGTGAGATAAGATTTCAACTGTTGGATAAACAGTTGGAGCAGACTTCCATTGGCAATGTCTACTTAAAGAGAAAAACAAGTCACCACAATTAATTCCTGTGTATTTCATGATGCTTTTGTAATCTCAGGCGATAGTGCAAAGGGACCTAAACTTCAAAATGGGTGATGGCTTGGGCATTTCTCACTGCCCTAGCTCCTGGCCTTCCTTCCATTGTGCAATCCCCTTCCTAATCTCAGTCAACGGGAAAACCAGGGAAGCGGATGTCATTTATCACTAAATGTCCTAGCTATCAGTCACAACAGCTACAAAGTCTGCCTTGAATGGCAGCCAAGAAGAGAAGCCTGGTCCCCAGTCTTTAAGAAAAAGAAGCAAAAGTTTTGTTAGCTACAGAATTATAAAAAGAAAATTATTTAAACCATTAAATACTTGTTGAACTTAGAATACTGGATGAATCTCTTCAAAATGAGAAGTTGCTCAAACTGCTCCAGGAAAAAGAAGTTCAGTTTGGGAATGCTTCAGCATTCCCAAGAGACTAGCTAAGATGCAACATCGTAATATTTCTAAACATGAATTAGAGCACACAGCTTAAATTTGCTAATGCAAAGTTTATTTTGACATCTCCAAAGGCAAAATATCTGTGTTGGTCTTTTTTCTAGCCCCTGGACTTTGAAAAAGTAGCAGAATACAGGTTTGACATTGAAGCAACTGATCCCACAGTTGATCTTCGCTATTTTAAAGCTGGTGGCTCTAGGAGCATTTCAACAGTCACCATTGAAGTCACTGACGTTGATGAGCCTCCTGTCTTCACTAAACTACCATATGAATTTAAAGTGAGGGAAAATGATGCGGAAGTAAGAACACTTGGTTCAGTGTGGGCACACGATCCTGACGCAGCTAAACGGAAAATCAGGTAACGTGGCCCTAGCTTTACCAATTCTATTTTAAAGTGGAGAATTAATTAATGATTAATTAATGATTCCAAGAATTTGACACAGAACTGAGATGTTGGCCCTATTTGTCAGAACCTGCATGCCAATTTGATTTTTCCAGCACTGCACCCATTCATATACATGGTAACCAACAAATACGAACATAAATTATATTCACCTATGTAATTACCACACAAGCCTACTGATAAAACATTTGCACAAACAAACAAAAAAAAAAAATTAAGGTAAAATGCATAACCATGGATACCTTTACTGGTTATAGTTTATTGTTGCATTTTGTCTTGTAACTCTCTCAAGCACATGCTTTGAAAAGAAAATAGACTTCTGAAACAGCAAAAATCAGGAAACTTTTCCAACAGATGTGTTTCGCTGTCACAGCTTGTGTAATTCTAGGGAAATATTCTCAGACTGCCTGGTCAAGATATTAATATAATTTGTCACACAAGAACTCTCTGACCTTCCATGATGAAGAACTAAGAGAAACACAGTATTATCACCCTTGCATTGACATTATCTCCTTTTACACAAAAACCAGATTTATCCGACGAAGAGCTAGTCCTAATGGAGACTATATCAGGGTATCTGATACTGGAATTATTCAACTTCCCAAGCCCCTGGACAGAGAATTCAGTTCCTCATACAACATCACTGTTGCAGCTCAAGAAATCCTTGAAGATGGTAAGTGCTATCCACTTCCCCATTGGACAGAAATCAGTGTACAGCTTTAAAGCAGGACTGCGTCTTATCAAAAAAGCAGAGCCACAACCTGACAGCCTGTTTCCACTAAGACACAAATGAAAGGGATACTTGCAGGCTTTGTACAATAATCTGCCAGATCAGATGAGTACCTACAAATGCCCAGGAGCATCTCCCTGTATAGCTTCCTTGGGTTCAGGAAGCAGGGCAGGCCTGGGCCAGGAATGCATTGCATTTAGGGGAGGCCAGCCTTTCCTGGAGGGTGAAAGGTATTTAATAATATAGACACAGCCTGTTCTGTGCCCGTTGCCTTAGTGTCAGAGAACGATGCTGGATCTCATAGCCACACAGTCTGAAGCAACAGGAAGTCATAAGAAATTGTCATTTTCTCCCTCACAGATGCTTGATGACTTAGTCTAACAGGACATTTTTTAGGGAAATATCTTAATCTGTCAGTGGAAAAGTTTAAGTGAATGATGGAGCTAGAAACAATCCATATTTGTCATGCATGAGGCACAGAGGCGGACACAGTGGAAAGGAGGAGGGAGACCTAGAGAGCACTGAGATTCCAGACATCTCAGAGATCTGGACTACTGTTGTCGTTTCAGGCCATCTTTCTGACAGAGAATCACATGCCCAAGTTCATGTGATAGTTACTGATGAAAACGATAATGCTCCAGAACTTGTTTATCCTGAGGAACCCAGAGTGTGTGAAAATGCTGCACCAGGAAAGGTGAGAGAGGACGGAGAGTTTTATCCCTAAACCTCAATTATCTGTTCGCAAGCTCAAGCAAAATATGTCTTTTATGAATAAAAGTTAGTCTCAGTTTTCATACCCAAGCACCTGATCATTTCACTGATTTCCAAAACATCAGTGGTCAGAAATCTCTCTTCAGGATTTTACACTGTTGGAATATTGACTTTTATCTCCTTATACACATGGGCAGCACAATTCCGCTCCCTCCAGGCACTGAAGTATGTATGTGCATCAGCAACTGAACCATGAAGCACAGGCAAGCCTTGCAGAATGAAAATTAGCAATTCGGTTTTATCACACAAATGCTTATACATGAGTCAGAGAATGAAACCATTTCAAAACACAAAAAGGACTATAGCTGAATAGATTGTATTTGTAGTATTCATCAAAGTGCTAGTACCTGCAGGAACAAACATTGTTAGTATTTGTGGGTTCACATGTTTGGCCTCAGACACAAGTATTTAGCTCATACATTTTGGGTTCAAACTTACACAGGGGAAGTTTAGGTTAGATATAAGGAAGAAGTTCTTTACTGTGAGGGTGGGAAGGCACTGGAACAGGTTGCCCAAAGAAGTTGCGAATGCTCCATCCCTGGCAGTGTTCAAGGCCAGGTTGGATGGACTCTTGGGTGACATGGTTTAGTGTGTTGTGCTCCTGCCCATGGCGGGGGTTTGGAACTAGATGATCTTAGGGTCCTTTCCAATCCTAACTATTCTATGATTCTATTCTGTGTGAGGTTTGCTTAATTAACAGATGTCACAGGCTGGACTTTCTGATGGAGTTTGTTAGAACACATGAGGTATTATTTCGCTTTTAATATTTTTTTTTAAATCTCTTTGGAACGTAATCGTACATATTTTTTGTATTTTACACAACTAATTACCCAAAGGTTTTAAAAAACAAACATGACATTGAGGAGTGACAGCCTCTATGACATTCTATGAAGGAGTCATACTTTAACACTGAAAGACGGCCATGTTGGGTTCCTCTAACACACCGTATGTCTTACAGCATAAGACTTTTTTTATGATTTAGTTTCCCACCTGTGAAAGAAAGGGTGAGACTGCTCTTTTTGAAGACCTACAAGGAAATTACTTGCCTTGAAAAAATCTGAAGGGGAGCATCACATACCTTTGTCCCACTCTTTACTAAAGGGTTAGACAGGATACACAGCCCAGCCCTAACTTAAAACATTGGAAGCAATGTATACTGAAAATTATTACCTCTTCCATCTTTGTAGGTAGTCATCAGGATTTCAGCTACTGACAAGGATGAAATACCACCTAGAGGGTTCTTCAAATACTCCCTGGCCACAGAAGATAGCAACTTCTCTTTGATTGAGAACTACGGTAGTGTATCCCTTCAAAGTTTTTTCTCAGCTAGTCAAAGTGAGACACTAGGACACAGAGGAGAAAAGCTCTAGCAACAACCTATGTCTGGTCTAGCTGAGCTAAATAACTATTGAATTTTAAAGACTTCATTTACTGGAAAAAAAATCCTGTTGCTTGTTGTCACCCAGGTTTTACTGGGTTCCCTAAAGGCTATCTCTGTCTAAGTGGAAGATATACCAACTGACTTATAATCTATAAGGAAAATCTGGTGGAGTTTATCACTTAATTAAATGTCCTTACTTCTTCCAGATAACACAGCTAATATCACTGTCAAATATGGACAGTTTAATCGTGAGCTTGCCAAAATCCACTACCTGCCTATCATAATCTCAGACAACGGTGATCCTGAGATGAGCAGCACAAATACACTAGTCATCAGTGTCTGCAAGTGTAACGAAAAAGGCAACTTCACATTTTGTGAGGAAAGAGCTAAACAAGTTGGAGTTAGTATACAAGCACTGGTGGCAATTTTTATCTGTATCTTCACGATCATTGGTAAGTATTTGGCTTTTGTAGTGTTCTCTGACTTAAAATGTGGGGATTGTTTTGTTCTTTCTTAACTGAGACCTACAAAACCTTCCTGGCTATAAAATGGTCATGAAGGCAGAAATACTGTAACTATTTGATTCATCTCACTTGCTCTTGATATTGAGGCTGTTAGCATAGTTTCAGTTACAAAGCTGCTCATTGTATTGGAAAGGCTGAGTCACTATAAAGGTTATTGCACATATGCATAGTATACTTGGCTTACTGTCACCAGGCTCACATGCAGCTATAAAACAGGAAATTTGTGCTGGGGCAATAACAACAGGATTCCTGTTTCCAAAGGCTAAGCTAGTGTGGAAACCCTTTAAACAGTACAGTGAGCACACACACACATATATATATACACATACATACATACATACACACATATACATATACATATACACATACACACATGTATATATCTACACAAATTAATCTGTAATAAACCAGCTGGCCAGTACCTATTTGCTGTATTTGGAACCTGTCAGAGAAGGAGCAACATTTTTTCTTGTTTGAGAAGAGGCCTCCTCTGCAATTACCACATAAGTAGCATTTGACACCTGGCACTGAAAGATTACCAGTTCAAGGCAGTAGCTGATTCAATGAACTTGTGACACTATGCATCTGTACTTGTGATTCCAGCTCAAGAGTCACTTGCACAATTCCTGTATAGACTGAATTGCTTTGAGATGATACAAGGCCTACAATTAAACAGTATTTTAAGCTATTTTTTTTAATAATTATTTGTTAAAAAAAAATTCACACTGGAAAAAAAAAACAACACTTCAGACTTTACTACATATCTTAAATGCAATTTGGTTAACTTCCTTACTTCTCTATTTACATGTGCTCATCTAAGTTTTCTTTGCAGTAATCACATTGCTAATTCTTCTGAGAAAGAGACACAAGAAGGATTTGAGTGGTCTTGGGAGGAATGTGGCAGAGATTCACGAGCAGCTTGTCACTTATGATGAAGAAGGTGGTGGTGAAATGGATACCACCAGCTATGATGTGTCTGTACTCAACTCTGTCCGCAAGAATGGTGCAAAGCCAGAAGCAGTTCCCTCTCCATATGCACAAGTCCAAAAGCCTCCTGGAAATGTAACTTCTGGTGCTGGAGAAATGGAAATGATGATTGAGGTTAAGAAGGATGAAGCCGACAATGACAGGGATTTGCTGCCATACGACACACTTCACATTTACGGCTACGAAGGTGCTGAGTCCATTGCAGAATCTCTCAGTTCTTTGGAATCCAGCTCCTCAGACTCAGATATTGATTATGACTTTCTAAATGACTGGGGACCCAGGTTTAAAATGTTAGCTGAGCTCTATGGATCAGAACCAAATGAAGATTTTGTGTATTAAGTTCAAATTAGCCATGAGTTTGCTCCCTCCCACTACACACAGACATCAAGAGACTGCCAATGGCCAAAGAAGAACTCACAGCTGTTCATCCAAGCTGTACTAGAATTTCAAGACATGAAAAAAACGAAAACTGACAGCTGTAGGGTTAAAAAGAAACACACAGATCATGTATATTGACTTCCCCCAGCACTGCCATCCTTGCTAACATGCAGTTCTTTCCCAAAAATTGCTGCTTGAGGACCTGCTCGAGTCTTCTAGGACACAACTCCTCTCCCTATCCAGATAGACCGCTCCTTAAAAAGTGGTTTTATTCCCAGTTTCTCCTTCATTCCTCTCCTTCTGTACTGTTTTCATCAACAAGCATTCAAGGTTACCATCCATTGTGACAGAGAGGTCCAGTGGCATTGGGAAGGAATGTTTTGAATACCCTCCTGCACCTCCAGCCGGCCGGTTTGCCTGGCCCTCCTGTAACATCCTTATTGATGTTCCATGCTTATGCTTACCCAGCAGAGGAGAGGAGGAACATATGGCCCATCACTTAATATTAGAAATTATTCCATTACTTTCAAAAAGAGGCATGATTTCCCTTCTTTTCAATATATTAATTATTCTTGCTTTTACAGTCTTCTACTATATACATGAGTTACTAAATTAGACAGGGTTTTTAGATGCACAATCTGGTTTCATCTGTCATTTTTAAACAGCCTGATGATGATTTCAGGCACCTTTCTGGCATGCTAGAATTTGCTTTAGCTAGCAGCAAAATTGTTTTTTCTTTCTGTAAATAGGATCTCAGTGTTACTTAATGAAACATATCCTGCAGGGCAGGAAATGTGGAGGTCAGGGGAATGTTCAGACTCCAATACTGTAAATCTCTCTAGACGGAAACACAGGTCTCTCTAGATCTCTGAACAGGTTGAATAGGCTTTTATTCAACATTATTAAAGCAACTGTATTTTTTCAGGGACAAACAAATGAAGGGCCTCATTACTGTGAAACTGTTTGGGGTTTTTTCTAAGCAGGTACTGTAAAATGGGGATTTTCCACCTAGGAATATATTGTAGATTTCCAAATCAGAATGCTAAACACACACACATATTTGTCTGCATAAAAGAACCGCAAACACATGTAAGGTTTGGAGGTGCAGCTACTATGTCCCTGGTAAGTGTGTGTTTAGTTTCCTACCTGATGAAGAGCCACAAACGAAGAGAGTGAAACTTCCCATACAGGAAGTTACCCAGCCAAACACAGTTTGTACAAAACGGGTCTCTTAAGACAATGGCCTGTCTCTGGCTTCCAGCAATGCAGATTTCTGTTGCCTTAAAAAACAGCAGAGCCCTACCACACAGACTCTCAATTTTGCAGAATGTGTGCTTTAGCTACATGTATTAGTTTAGTTGATTTGATTATTTAAATTTGGTAGCTAACCAAATAACACTAATCTTTTTTTTTTTTTTTCCCTAAACCAGCATAGTGGAACCTCATGATTTTGCTTTTCACTTATTCATGTCATCTTTAATTTCCACTCCCTTCCCCCAAGATGCTCTCTTGGCAGGAAATCAAGTGCATGATAATATGGCCTCACATCAGTCCTCACTACTCTAAAAAGCTGCCCAATACAGTACTCAACTGGACACTATCATCAATAGTGCAACCAATCATATTTCCAAATATGAATTAAAGGAAAACTAACTAGAATTCTGTCCATCAGTCAAATCAGCTTTGGATCACATCCTTTATAAAAGAAGCATATTTGGGGGTGGAAGCCTTGGTTTTATTATTAATGTGTTCATTCTCTTCTGTTTTGCTTAATTCAGTCAACAATGTATGCTACTGAGGTTCCACATGGTAGTTTATTATAAAGAATGCTAACTAATAATACTTACACTGATTAAGGTTTTCATCAGTAACTAAGGTATTGGCTATCAACAGATAAAGTTAGTTATGAAATTATTTAGTGTATTAAGTACTTTGGTATGAATCGTCCAGACAGTATTACCAGTAATTGCTATTTTTAAGCCTGTTTTATAAAGCTTATTTTAAAACACTGTATCAGTTTCCTTTGTATAAAGATGTTTGCACTGGATAGTTTCTTTTTATACTCCTGTACGGTATTTTTTTTTTATTTTACTACATAAAAGTCAATCTCAAGTTTGCATTTTGTCTGCAATAATGAGTTTCGCACTGAATATTATACCAGGCTTTGTACCACAGTGAACCCACTGGCATCTATGCGCTAAGTGAACTCAGACTAAACAGAGTCACCAAAGGACTTGCTGTAGAAGTAGTTTTCTCCACTCTTTGGAAAGCTGTCAGTAAAGCTCCCAGGGTAGGGAAGAGAACAGCCCAACAGCGCAGCCTGATTTCAGCAACTGGTGAGGTTGAACCCTCTGGCATTGGAGGACTCGTGTCTGCCAGTGCTGAACAATGCATTCAGTTTCTAAGCAGATGTTTGGTATGCCAGGCATCAGGCTGATTTTGAACCACCATGTTTAGCGCGATCCCGTCTTTTTTTCCAACTGGGAAAGTATACCTCAAATGGTAAAGAACATGCTGCAGAACAGACGTACTAACACCCTGGGTCAGTACATTCAACACCTTCAGGGAAACTACGCTTATGCCCAACACCTGAGTGGTGCATCTGCTTCAACAGGAAAAAGAGGATGACACTCCAGCCCCTGGCCTGCTATCATCTTCTCTCTTCTGCTCCTGCAGACATACATAAGCAGGATTACTCTGTAGTACACAAAAAGCTCCAGCTTTCTCACAGTCCAGGATTGAGACAGGACATGAAACAACAGTACACACCTGTAGCAGGAAAAAATGACCCTTAAATTTTCAGCTTTAGATAGCACAGTTTCCTACTATTTCTTTCCGCCGCTAATAATCACTACGCCAGTATATTCCCAAGACTACTCTACCACTTAAAAAAAATAACATCCATTTTCCCCAGATACGGCCTGTATAATTTACAAAGCCTGGAATAAAGAAAAAAGTTCAATTCCTTCACTGCTAATTGCCATAAGCAAACTCCAGATCAAAAACACTTTAGCACAAGTTGTATTAAAAACACAACAGATGTGCTAATTATGTTATAATGAAATGCATTTTTCTATAGAATTTGATTTAAGAGCTACTCGCAACTTGTAGCACAGAGTCTCATAAAGGTTTTCATTATTCATTTAATTAATATGCATTTTAATCTCTTATCCCTAAAAACATATAAATTATTATTTTATTACACTCAGAGGCAGAAATTCATGCCATTTAATAAAGGTTTTTTCCTCCCACCCCATTAGTAATGTTTATGAAATAATGACTCGTGAGCAGAATGCTTTATATGTATGAAAGCAGCAATGAGAAACTGTTTGAATATTACCACCAGGCACACTGCTGCATGTCACAGACAGGTCAGGGGAGCCAAAGTTCCATCATCAGAACCAGTTTCCACTGTTCAGAGAAAGAAGGAATTACCTGATTGCAGTCCAGCAGTACTGATACACTGTCTGAAGAACATAACAGCAAACCCAGTGAAAACAGAAGGATTGGATGAGTTCTTGTTCCTCAGTTAGTGGGTCCTTCCCTTTTCTCCTTTCAGCAACAAGGGCTCTGAATAGCACCAGAAGGGACTAGCTAGCCCAGCCACTAGGCCTGCTCAAGCACAGCCAGGGTTAACAGGAGTGAGCAAGTAATGTAAAGCCACACTGGTTTTCAGAGTTCACAGCTTGGAGTTCAGAATACAGATCCACCTATATACATATATTTTACATGTTTTCACTCCTATGTGTATGTCACAAGCAGGGGAAATGCTCATGGTGGTAGTAAATTAGTTTAAAATAGTTTAAACTACTTAAAGTAGCTGGCAGATACACTATCCTATTTGGCTATAATAGTGATACTTACTTCCATTATATTTCAAGTGGGGCTAGGACAGAAAAAAAGAATAATCACCATCTTTGCTGACCTATTTTCCCTTCCTACTTTTTAATAAATGTTTCAAGTTTAAGGGAGAAGAAATAAAACTCTTGTAGTTTTACATTCACATGCTTCATAGAACGAAAGAAATCACCAAGGTGATATCTCTCCCATTTAAGGAGCTATCACAATTTTACTGTAGCACAAGTCATCAAGTCTCACCAGGAACTGAGTAAGAGACTTATCAGATCAAAGTGGTTGACTTAGCCTAGAAAAAGCATGACAGAAAACAGAACAGCAATGATATCCTTTTAGTCTGCATCAGAAAAAGGAAAACAACACCAGCAAAACTCTTTTATGAGCAATAAAAACCCACAGATCTTTGCTGACCTCTCTCAGCTTCCTGACTTTGTTCCTGCCTAACCTGAAAGCAAAGGAGAAACCAGCATTTCCTTCCACTTACCCCCAGTGCAGGGCTGTCCCACCTGCTTTCCCACACGACTCTCTAAATTCATCCTAGTTAACCTCTTCATCAATGCCACAATAACCATAAATCTCTGCAGTTCTTTCATTCGTCATTAAAAAGGGACCTGTACTTGAAAGCCGGTACTCTGAATGAAGTTACCAAAACAAGCAGAACAAAGCAAAACAGAGTTCACCAGGCAAACACATCTCAAAAATAAGCCAAAATAAGGTTTTTCAGAGGGTCGATAACAGCTGGACTGCAAATGGTCCAAGGAGCTCTTCTGGCAGACTCACTGCAGTGCAAGCCCTGACCTGCAGTGCCCTTTACAATCCAGCACATTCTCAACTGGAAAGACTCAGAAGGAGGCATCTTGTAGCTGCCTGTTGCTCTGACCTGCAGAAAACGTCCTGTACCGCAGATATTTCCTGGGAAACGTCTGGCTGCTACAAACGACTTTTACGCAACTGGGGCAGTACAGAGAAAACATGCTCAAATATGAGTCCAAATTCCATAATTTTAAAATGTCTTTTTTGAACAAATGTCTTTGCCTCCCTCTTCCCATTTAGAAAATTAAATGTGAAGAGCTTAAAAACTGACAAAAAGCTGAAGCACCAGTTTTCATTGCAGCAGCATGTCACACGCGCTAGCACAACAGCGGAAACCACAAGTGAGCTCATCGCGGGCTCCGGCTGCCGGCAGGGCAGGGCGTCATCTCACACACCGCACCGAGGCAGAGGCACAGGCAGAGGCGGAGGCGCTGCGGCGGTAGCGGCCGCCGGGGGGCACCCGAGCCCAGCGCTTCCACTCCCCCTGGCTGTTGTGTCGGCTGCCGCTAGTGCCTTATTTGTGACCGGTAAAAGCAGTACCTCCGGAAAGCTAAGTCAATCGGTTGCGTGCTTTAGCACCAACTTCACGCCATCTCCATCAGCCAGGAAGGCTACAAAGCGTCAATTTATACAGGGAAAAGTAGTGATGCTGCTCAGGAAGTTTTGAAAGGCGTGAAGGTCATGGAAATTGCTGTGGGGAAAGGATGCAAGCTCCAGATGTTCCCTTTATTCAAACATCAGTCCAGATCATGCTAGTTGGGGCATGTTTCCCTGTTTGCTAGGAGTTAAATGCTAAGTTTCTCAGAAGACTTTTATAGGAGAGGACTCGTTTTACTGATTGTTACCTGAAGCAAACCACCAAGTTGAACTGTAACTAAACAAAACCATACATATGTCAAGAAGGAAGACAAAAGGTAAAGAACATTCTTTGCCTATCCAGGCCACTGAACTAGGAACCATTGTTCACAAGGTGCCTCTCCAGCTCATTGAACTGGGAACCATTCCTCACAAAAGCAGAAGAGAAGCCAACCTAGGACCATAAAAGGAAGACAACAGAAGTTCAGCTGAAGGCCAACAAAGATACAACCACCAGGTACCTGACCACCCATGCATACTTTACAGGGTGGTAACCTGTGTTAGTTAGTTCTGGGAAGAAATTATAACATGTGTAAGATTTCTGGGAATTACAATGTGTATGTATGAGATAAATGCTTATAGGCAAGAAACCTGTGAGAATCAGCATGCAAGTTAGGCAGAGCTATCCCCTGTGCACCTGGTGCTGTAATAAGTAATGCCTACTTCTTAATGCTACATTGGAATTAAGGAATTTAATTACCCTGACTTTCGGTGGCAACACTGAAATCTCTTTTTTATGGAAACAGTGGTGTCCAGCCCTACTTCTTTAGAATATTTTTCCTGCCAAACAAACCTTCAATGACAAATCAGGATTTTCCCAAGCAATACCAAATAATTTTCATTCATAGTGACTCTTGTGTAACTGTTTGGGTTTGCCTTGAATGAGTGTGTATGAAGGCATGCATTATCCAATAGTCATTATTATTATTATTATTATGCTATTACCATGCAGCAAAACTTTCCCAAGTAGCCACACAAACAAACCAGTAAAAAAAGAAGTACCAGGGACTTCACAGTGACCATTGCAAAGTTGAGAATATTCACAGAAATCACCTGTCGCACAATTACAGATTAATCACAGAACAGTTTGGGTCAGAAGGGACCTTCAAAAGTCACCCAGTTCCAGTGCCCTTGTATGAGCAGGGACATCTTCAACTAGCTCAGGTTGTCCAGAACAACATCTGGCCTGGCCTTGAATGTCTTCAGGGGTGGTTCATCCACGCCCTCTCTGAGCAACTGTGCCAGGATCTTACCACTCTCATTGTAAAGAATTCTTTCCTCATGTCCAGCCTGAATGTCCCCTCTTTTAGCTTAAAACCACCACCCCTTGTCCTATTGCTACAGGTCCTGCTAAAGAATCTCTCCTTATCTTTCCTATAGGCTTCTTTTAAGAACTGAAAGGCTGCAATAAGGTCTCCTGGAGCCTTCTCTTCCCCAGGCTGAACAACCCCAACTCCCTCAGCCTTTTTTCTCTCAGGGGGGAAAAAAAAACTAAGTGATTTCTCCCTCTGATCCAAAAAGTTATGTTACATACAAGTACCAGATTATAGCACAGCCTCTGTAAGCAGACTAGCGCGGGGGACTTGGGTTCCTTATTCCCAATTTGCAGCTGAGCCACCTTGGCCTGCTCAGCTCCCACATCTGCTCCCCTGACACACGTGGGTCCCATGCTGCTGCCATCCACTCCTCTTCATTCCCACAGACATGCTTTATGACACAGCCAGCAACAAGGGCACTGCAAGCAAGTCCCACACTGACCACAGGTCCCCCCTTGACAGGCCTCCTCTTCAGAGACCCAGGCCCATTCACCAACACGTGCAGCTGACAATAGCCAAGGTTCCTTCCTAAAGCTGCAGTCCTGCAGATTGGCAAGCAGAAGCGACAACCAGGAGACCCAGCCCAGGTCAGAGGGTTCTGCAGCATCCACAGTCTCACTCTCACTGAGGCAGCCTCAGTCTCCACAGAGGGCAGCAAGGGGAAATTCTGTGCCCTTCCCAGACCACCATCAGGAATGGCTGTGTAGTCGCACCGTGCCTGGGAGTACAGTAGAGTAGGTGGCTTCCTGCTTGAGGAATTACAGTTTGAACAGTATTGCAACATTATAGTTTGGATAGAGGTTATGCGAGTATGTAACATAGCTGAGGAGAGTACAAAGCTCTCCTCTGTATCACTCACTTGGGAAAGAGCCATCTACATGGATACTGAAACTTGCAAATGTCATTGCTAACTACTCCGGCTTTGGGTATATCACCATTTGCCAAACCTGCAGTATTTTACCATTGTACACATGGGTGGCAAGCAGACACAAGCCGTGCACTGCCCTTGTAACAGCTTGAGAATGGTGTGAGCTCTGTAATTGCAGCCAGGTAAGGATCCAGAGCAGGAAAACTGCAACTCTAGGACTAATGTAGACTGCACAAGGGTCAGAAACACACGATGGCCACGCTCAGTTATACTGCCTTCTAGTACTCAACAGCAGCCAACAGCAGAAGCAGAAGGTAAGACTAGCAGGGATCCACCAAGGAAGTCAACCGTGCAAAAGACCTGGCATCAAGGAATACACCTAGAAATCTAGCAGAGGGCTAGACACAGGGCAGTCAGAAGTATCAGGCAGCAGACCTATGTCTCATGCTGACAAAAAAAATCATTATCTCATTCTGTTGATTTGGCAGTGACCACTTGTCACCTGACTGCGCAGTCACATCTTGGACAGACTCAGATCTGCCTCTCAGTACCTGCATGGATCTGGCAAAACTTCTTATCAAGCCAGGCAGGGTGATAGCTTTGAGTAAGTGAAAAGCATTATACCCTTACTGGAGAGCCATTTAAAACTGTTAGAATATAACCAGCCTTCTTGTCCTCCTTTACTAAAAGAGCTCTGATTTACCGAGAAAAATTAAGTGACCCTTCAATTCTAGGAAAAAAATCTCCGCAATTAATTCCTTCTATAAATGGATGATGAAGCACCAACTCGAATCAGAACTGGGTTTCCTGGATTATGTCACAACATCTGGATTGTTCTAGATGTTGGTCCAAGTGCTTGGCAAGCAGACAAGGTATTCTGTGGTCATAGCTGTGTATAATTAATCTGTTGTCACACACATCACTTCTGAGTGAACTGGAAGCACCATTCGGCCCTCCAAGAGACAGGTAGCTGGCAGAACATCAAATGGTCACCAGACCTACGCAAAGCTGCCGGCGTTCTATGGAGACATATTTCAGGAGGGAATCTGAGACTTATAAACAATATGCATTAAAAAAACCTATTTGCAAGAGCAGAACTCTGGGCTTGTATCCTAGCTGTGACAAAAGCTCCCTTTTCATATGAAGCACACCATGTACACCCAGATACTTGCTTTTACGTGCTGTTCAAAATGGGACTCCCTTCTGAAAGGTTATCTGGCCTCTGTCTTCCCCTTCATGCACCACAGCAACCATATATACACGCTTCCCCATATCATTGCAAGGGTTAGTTAATATGCATAAAAGTATTCTGAATAAGTAACGTTCTCTAATGCTTACTTATTTCAAGGATGAAAGCTTTAGTAGTATTCATTATTTTATGCACACTTCATGGCACAAGAGATTTTTGCAAAAAAATCTACAGAGACTTCTAATTAAAATACACTCCCCTGCACATATTTGCAGCTCTGCATGATGTACATAGTATTATTACCATTGCAATTAACACAGAACGTGTAGCATTGCATGAGGAGAACCTGCATTTCATAAGTCACTGTGAGCAAGAGCAATGGGTAGCTCAGTTAATGAGGGAGAGTTAGAGCAAGGTACTCACATACATATCTGCAAGTTAAAATCACTTGTGTTAGGCATTTAAATTCCGTGGCATAGCCACAGAGTATTTCCTGCATGCAGAAAACACTGATGAGAAATAAAGCCCAGATTTTATTTTTAAGATATGCTAAATGTATGACCAACATACCTCCTGTGGCTCCACATGGGATGGAAAAGACTCACAGTTAGTCAAGGGACTCAAGTTTCAGTGCCTTTTAATTACTCTAGTTCAGCCACTAAGAAACATGTTTATTTTAGCCATTCATACTACTTACACCAGACTTTTATTGCAGGTGCCCAAATTATCCTGGTTTAGACCACCACAAATAATCAACACTCAGTTGTTTCTCCTGCATATCTCTAAAATTAACTTTTTAAATTTCTACCCACCTGTAGCAATTTTAGTCACCAGGTTCAAAAGCCATCTGGATCAAATCCTTTACAGCACAGGAAAGGACTCATGAAATATGCTCACCTCTAGTTATAGTTAATATTTCCTTTGGTCATGGAAAGCTTATCCCAGGACAGTTCTGAAGACCTCAAAGAGCAGCTGAACAGTTGGGCAAGCCTTCCTTTCCCTGAGAGCAGCTATTTGGGCTAACATTCAAGGGATCAGTCTTGGAAGCATCTGCATGTAGAATTTAAACTTCAGAGCTGACACACTTCAAGGCCAGGCTGGACTGGGCTTGGAGCAACCTGGTCTAGTGGAAAGTGTCCCTGCCCATGGCAGGGGGTTGGAACTAAATGAGCTTTAAGGTCCCTTCCAACCCAAACGATTTTTTGATTCTGTGAAATAGGGTTAAACTGAACTCCAGTTAAGGAGAGAACAAAGAGTAACACACACACAATCAAGGTTCTACACTGTATATGTTTACACACTGCATTTTATTTTGATGCTTGTCAAAGGTGCCTAGAATTGCATCACTATAAACAGGACCTCCTTCTAGTCATCACTGAAGCAGCACAAGCTGCGGCTGCACAAGCTACAATGAAGAATCACTTTAACATGCCCCTAATGCACAGTAAAACAACACTGTTACAGGGTAGTTGTCTCAGAGACTTGCTTACAGCAAGAACTATTGAAAGTTCCATGTCTCAAAACTTTTCCTTTTTGCTAGGAAAGGAGAGATCTTCATTTTTATGAAGCCAAATGATGAGCAAATTTTAGTCCAGAACCACTACAGACTTAAGCTAAAGTCTCCGGACTTACGACTAGCAAAAATCCTGAATGAACATTATACCTTTTTTTATTTATTGTTAGGACTCTGAAATACTTCTATTAAGACCAAAGGAGATGGGAGAGACTGAAGTGGGTAGTGAGATATTAGCACCAAGTTCCTAAAGGAAAACTGAAGTACATATCTGCTGATTCTCAGAAACAGCACAAAATGTTAAAAGCCTTCAATGGCCCAGGAAAACGTCCTTGCATTCACACACTGGATAGAAAAGTATTGTTAAGTGCTGCCTTTGGAAGCTGAAGTCTTCCTGAGGCTTCCTTGCTTTCAGAAAAAAACAGGACATTCATGAAGACGATGCCTGCCTGAGTCATTGTTAAGCACCTAGAGTGTGCAGAAATTGAAGTTTACTGAGGCTCTTTCTTGTCCTCACTGCAGTGAACTAGCAATCTTCCCTAGCTCCCTAATCAGATGAGGTATTTTCAATGCAGATCCAAACTTCTGCCCACCCACATGTGCTAACACATGTGCAGTGGCTGTTAGAGATTCTTAATCCTGAGAGACTTTCCAGTACTGCACATGGAGAGAAAGGGACTGGCGCTGATTACATTCCTCCCCAAGCAGAGGAGATGAAACAGGAATCAAGCTGTGACTTTTCACTGTGATTTTCCTGTCCTCTTCTAAGCACTGCACAACTACTGAAGCACACAGGGATAAGGCTCTTGCTGAACACAAATGCTATGATTTCACATGTTCAGCTATGCATTTCCCTATAGGCAGGACAGTCTGCAAAAACATTGTCCATAGGACTCTGGAACACATACATTGCTCTAAGCACCTCTGATCTGAGCAAGGCTCCACCACTATGAGAGCACAATCTCACATTATAATCTTTGGACAAACGTTAGATCACAGTATGGAATACTGCAAGCACCAAATAAAGATTTGAAAGCTGGATTATAGGACCCTTAAGATACGTTTATCATGGAAACGGTGTTGGAAGCTTAATTACAGTGATACTACTATATGCTGCTCTGCTAGGCAAGCTATTTAGGTCCTTTCAATGTTTTGCTGTAACAGGAATGGTTCAAGCTGCAATATCAGATATGCAACACAGAACACATTATAGCAGTTGATCTTATACTTTCCAATGCATTCATTTTAATAGCGTTTTTTCTGCTGCTCCACCTATCAGCTGCCCTTATCTCTAGAGAGCACAATTGCCTTTTTTCTGCCATTTCTTATTAGCGATGGTTTTCAGATTCAGCTTAGAGGAGCTTCACTCAATCTAAAATATGCCCATCTTTTTCATATATCTCATTTATTTGAGGATACCAAAGTTTTGAATTTTTTGAATGCTGAGCATGTGATTGCACTGCACCCAACTAACTTCTTTCTGCTAGGTAATGAACAGCTGCAACACTTACCCACCTGAGAAGCCTGAGAAATGCAATGCTCACCAGGTATTTCTACAGAAATAGCCAAAGGAATAAGACACTATGAGTGGGGGTCACCTAGAGAAGCAGTTTTCCAAGCCCTGATATCAGATGGTGGGATGCCAAAAAAAGAACAAGAGGTAGGTCCTCTTAGAACACAGTTTGGACTTGTTCACCTTCAAGTTTATTTTCCCTTCATCCTACTTTCCCAAACTCAGAACTGTTCCCTTCATCCATGCTCCCACACATATCTCTTCTCCCTTACAGCCCACATTTTCCAAAAAGGATCCCAAACCCACCTTCTTGTCACACCTTTACCCACCCAAACTATTTTCTCACCCACACCTCTCGGCATCTTTAAAAATAACACCATGAGGTCCCTATCTGAATTTATAAACTCCTATCTGCCTTGCAGCTGAAGATCATAGAATCACAGAATCATAGAATAGTTAGGGTTGGAAAGCACCTTAAGATCATCAAGTTCCAGCCCCCCTGCCATGGCCAGGGACATCTCACACTAAGACCATGTTGCCCAAGACTCTGTCCAGCCTGGCCTTTAACACTGCCAGAGATAGATCATTTACTGCTTTGGGCAACCTGTTCTAGTGCCTCACCATCCTCGCAGCAAAGAACTTCTTCTTTATATCTAACCTGAACTTTCCGTGTTTAATTTTGAACCCATCACTCCTTGTCCTATCACTACAGTCCCTAACGAAGAGTCCATCCCCAGCATCCTTATAGGCCCCCTTCAGATACTGGAAGACTGCTATGAGGTCTCCATGCAGTCTCTTCTCCAGGCTGAACAGCCCCAACTTTCTCAGCCTGTCTTCACACAGGAGGTGCTCCAGCCCCTTGATCATCCTCGTGGCCTCCTCTGGACTTGTTCCAACAGCTCCGTGTCCTTTTTATGTTCAGGATATCACAACTGTACACAATACTCCAAGTGAGGTGTCACAAGAGCAGAGTAGAGGGGCTGGATTACATCCTCTGACCTGCTGGTTATGCTCCTTTTGATGCAGCCCAAGCCCACTTTGTCTACATGCAATTCACAAATGCCAGTGACTAACCTGCATCTACATCTACTTACCTGCTGTAAAAGATGAGAGCATCATAGCACATATTGGATCTGCAAAGAGCAGATCTACTCAGTGTTGATAAGCTTTAAGTTTCAGATTGACTCTTCAATGGCAAGACATGATCTAAGCCAGTTGCTGTACAAAAGTTATTAACAATTGTCTGCCATTTATCCTCAGCCTCTAAAACCATGTTTAAATATTAAGACATTTTGTTTAATCCCATCTCTAGCTTCCCAAGGATTCTGATTTTTATTATGACTCATTGTGTTTTTTATGTAACAGCCTAATGATCTGTCAAAAAGTGGTAGATTATTTGCCTAAATAATTGTGTGGTTTTAAATAAAGCATTCTAAAACACAGGTAATGATTGTAGGCTTAGATTTCTCTAAGGAATAGATAAGGTCAGATCACTTGAATTTTTCTTAACTTAGTAAAAGTACATTATTCATATGATAATTTTATATTGTTTTGTGTCTTATTCCTAGAATCACAGAATCATAGAATGGTTCGAGTTGGAAAGGACCTTAAGATCATCAAGTTCCAACCCCCTGCCATGGGCAGGGACACCTTGCACTAAACCATGTCACCCAAGGCTCTGTCCAACCTGGTCTTGTTATTATATCCTCTTTGTGTGTGTGTGTGAATTAACTGGTTTTACATAATAAAACTTGAAACACTATATGTCCAACATAAAGGTACGCTTTTACTTTTGTAAGCTTCTAAAGTCACATGCAAGTCAACAAACTAATGGCAGCGATGTACCCAGTTTCCCTGGGTTTCCTGATCTCTTGTGACCATTTCATCCATGCAGATTACAAGACTTTCTAGAGAAGCACTATGCAGTTCCCAAATCCAAGTTCATGCACGGCCTGCCTAAAGAGCCACTTCAGGATAGATGGACTATGTAAACAAATTACTTCACAGCAATACTAATCCTTTTCCAGCAATAAAAGGAGTGCTCTTCTTTACTCTCCTTTATCTTGGAGCTCCTGCCCCACAGGTTTACATCTGCAGTAATTTAAATGCAGCTGGATATTGGTTTCTATTAAGCACAAGATCTACATCAAATCCCTTACATGGGGCAACTAAAGGTAAAAAAAAAGAAAGAGCATGTACCAAAAACCCTGAGTAAGTGGGACACATTTTCATTTTGTTGTCAGTTCACATTGTCAGAAACAAAATGATTTTGAAAGTAATAAAAAATCCATGTAATGACACTGTCCTCAGCATGGCTTTGAAACACATTCATGGGAGTCCCACCGGTAAAACACATATATAATTACAACTGAAGATGTATTTAGCTCCAGACTAAATGCCATCATGAGACAGCGTGTTAAATAATGCATTTCCCTAGTGCTTGTATCATTTCATACATTAAATTTATTGTTTTGATAATACAGTCTAGTAGCTTCACGCTGATGTGCAAACACTTTTTGAAGATTTCAGTGACACAGGAAGTATCTACACTCTGAGCAGTGATCACTGATAGACACAAATTTCACTGTGTGTCAGAGGCACTCTCCCTGCTTCGCCTGAAACAAACTAAACCCCAAAGAACCAGCAGTATTCAGGGAAGCATGGGCCTTGATGCTCCAGCACAGTCTCACCAACTCCACAATTTCAAGTTTCCCCACAGGACTCTGGGCAACAATTGTATTGTAGTCCATGTGCTTAATTCTCTGGTGGGTACACAAGAAGAGTGAGCAAGCAACAACTCTGGAGATTCTGCTACTGTTGTCACTGCAAGGAATGTTATCTTAACATATATATAAGAGAGATTTTAGATTAGAGATATATATTAGACATTGGGAAAAAATTAGGATGGTGAGCCATTGGCACAGGGTGCTCAGAGAAGCTGTGGCTGTCCCATCCCTGGCAGTGTTCAAGGCCAGGTTGGACAGGGCTTGGAGCAACCTGGTCTAGTGGAGAGTGTCCCTGCCAATGGCAGGGTTTGTAACTGGATGAGCTTTAGGGTCCCTTCCAACACAAACCAGCCTGTGATCCTGACTCGATAAACAAGGGCATCCTATCTTCTTATAATATGCACCAACTCTTTTCCTACCTTTCTTCCTTCTCACCAACAGTCTGTATACTCACAGATACTTTTTTTCATTTTAACTTGAATCAAGCTCCATTGCTAAATTTTTTATTGCTATTTTCCATGCCAGATGCATATGTGTGTCAGCTGGTGTTAGCTGTCATGTTGCCAAAATAAGAGTAAAACAACAAAAGGCAGCAGGTAAGAGTGGTGATCCCAGCTATTTTCTGGACAGCTTTCATGGGAATATTTTTGTCAATTTAACATGACATTTCATGACATTTCAGAGCAGACTAGAGACATGTTCTTCCATTTGAAAATGTCACAAATGGAAACCGGCTAGATAAAGTCACATTGCATTCTCTGTATTTATTCTTACTCTGTTATTTATGTTTGTCGTATTTACAAGAGAAGAAATGAGTGTTCCTTGCCAGGACAGGAAATGTGTCTGGAACTTCAAAATCCACATGTTCTCTCTCCTTCTTAAACCTTGGGAGTTCACAACCAGTCTTTTTGGTGGTACAATCTGCTACAATTCTTCCACAGCTATTATTCAAAATCTGCTAGTAGATATGATACAGAACCATTATATATATATATTATATACATAATTTTTTTCAATGAACAGATTTAAGCTATTTTGTTTTTGTCTTTACTTTTACTTTAGTACTAAAATAAATGTGTTATCTTCATTTTGGCCATGGATATTCTTAAGAAGATTGACAGGCAATTAATGTATTGCATAGAAAATACCAAAATCTACCATTGCATAAATAACTTCTTCCAAACACAACAGGATTTACATTTCCTTGTGCACCAGCTGAATTTAATTTTTGTTTTTACCAGACAATGGCAGTTGCAGCTGAAATACAGCAGATGGCACCGAAATCAGTTTAAATGACATCACTGTTGCCCGTTTCCCTTAACTACTGGCACAGAATGTTACAAGCACGGCTTCCAACAGCAGTTGAACCTGGACTTTTACATTATTCACGGTGAGTCTGAATTCAAAGAAATAGCCAACAGACAATATGTAGATGAACACATGAGCTTAACTTTTGGAACCTGATTTGGTAAAATGCAGTAGTTCTTGGTGTATCCTGCAAAAACCCTTACAGTTACTTGGGTGGTATCAAGTGTCCCAGAATAAGCAGGATTCAATCATCTTGATAGATTCCAAAGCCTGAATAACTGCGTTGGGGTTTAAAACTCATTTGCAGTGTCTCACATAGTATGGAGAAGCCGAAGGCAGCATAGGTTGAGTCCTTTTCTTCTGTAATGATGGGCTGAGCAAAGGTAACTTACTCTCAGAAATACTAAAATGGGCTTTTGAGTGTTTTTTGGCACAGGTAGGGAACAATGTGAGGTAGTTTTAGATTAGCTTGGAAGTCAGCAGTTCATATTATGATTTTATTTAGTTTTGTTCTCCCTGTATGCTCATATTCTTAAACATGGGTAAGCACTAGTGGAAAAGACAATTATGCTGACTGGGGATGTTGACTGAAGGCACCACTCACGAGCCTGTAGTCAGCTGTGCAGCTGCAGCCAGAACACACAGTGCCTGGGGAAACACCAGGGGAGACAACTGGGGGAGAAAAAATACGGGACATGATTTCTGTCAATGTTCCTCACATCCTCAGGTTTTTGTGCTACGGAGAAAACCATCCTCATGGTCCCAAGGCCAAAGGCATTTCAGATACACAACTGCTAAACTATTATTAGTGGCAGCAAAAAACATGAAATGAAAGAGAGGAAGAATGTCTGGACAAATTCATAGAAGTCACTCCGCTAAGAACTGTTAATTAGAAAGCCCTGAGGCTTGAGCTGACACAGTGTCACTGCTGGCTACACTGGCCAATGCACTTCTCTAGGTGTTGAACCTTGACTGCTTCCAAAAGCTTCCAATTAGCCTTCATGTTAGATCCACTGGGGTACAACTGTTCCTAGGTTGTCTTTATCATATTTTCATCTCATTTTCCCTACTACTAAACTTTTAAAACTTAAGGCTTTAGCATAGAGTTTTGGGGGTTCTCAATAGAGCTCTAAATGCGACATGAAGAATACCCAGGGGCATGGATAATGCTTATCAGTCTTGGATATGCAAACATTCCTGCACGAAAATCCTTTCCTGTGAGGGTGGTGAGGCACTGGACCCCAAGAAGTTATGTCCGCCCTATCCCTGACATTGTTCAAGGCTAGGTTGGACAGGGCTTGGAGCAACCTGGTCTAATGGAAGGTGTCCCTGCCTGTGACAGGGGCTTTGGAACTAAGGTGAGTTTTAAGGTCCCTTCCAACCCAAACCACTCTCTGATTCTATGATACAGGATTTGCCCTCATCACTTTTCCTCACAGCAAAGCTTCATCTGTTGGGAAGAGATCCAGGAAAGACACTGGAATCAAATTTGTGCTACAAAACAGAAATGCACAACCTAAATGCCGTATTACTGTGCCTTACATTCCTAGTCCTGTCAACAATGGATCACATCCTTGTTTCTGACACTGGATGATGTGAAAGGAAAACTACAGGCATTTGGGACAACAGCTTTTGGGGTTTTTTTCCCTAATGTTGCTTACACTGTTGTGTAGCAGATCTGAAAAGCTAACTGCTGGGCCATTCAGGAAAGAGATTCATGTAGCCAAATATTCCAGAAATTAAACTTTTAACAAATCACAATTCCGCAGCCTGAAAAGGTAAATGGAATGCTTCATTTCCAGTACTTAACAGATGCTTATCTAGGGACACTTGGTTGACCTGTTCTACTTTGGTACCTGTTTTTCAGTTAAAACCTGAAGAAACAAAACATCAGAGCTACTTGACAGTAAGGTCAGAATCTGCACACTATGTTCAAGTATATAATTTAACCTTTAATGACAGCCAGTCATTGATAAGAATTTTCAATAGTCTGAATAATGGAGTCTCTAAAATACTAAGCCATTATGAATAATAAGGTATGATGCATACACTGGATTCTTTCCTTTTTTTTTTTTTTTTGTAAGAGAAGTCAGTTTTCAAGCTAACAATGAAAAAAACAAGAAAGAAAATCCCAACAATAAAGCCTAATCATACTTTCTTTGGCCTCTGCATCACAGTCTGTCAGTTGCAGGTAAGCTTGGAGCAAATTTGGGTTAATAACGTCCACAATCTCACCTGTCCAGTTTGTAATGTAAAATAACAAGAACAGGAGTGGCAGAGACACAATTCAGGTGTGTGTGTGTGTTTGTACCATTTCATTTTTTTCTACTGGGCTTTTGATAAAAGGCAATTATCCTTTTCAGGTACTAAGAACACACAAGTGTCCTTTGTAATTACAAGTCGCCAACTCAGGCAGCCAATGGCTTCTTTGCCCCTCATTCCTTTCTGCTTTCTCCACTGGTACTTAATCATAAAGCCCTCTTCAGAGAGAAGCCAGTTCCACTGCCTTTTGTCCCCCTATATCCTAGAGTGGTCATTCACAAGTGCTCCTTTATAATTTTATCCACAATTCTGGGAATATCTTGTTTTGTCAAAATACACAAAGGCTGACTAGAAACTGATGCGGCTGATCTCTTAAATACCACCTTGCCCACCGACCTTTCAAGTGCTTTCAGTTCTGACTTTTTTTTGAGATCTTTTTAGCAGAAACAATTTGTGCCACACTGCTGTTTGCTCTTTCCACTGCATTAAACACCCTGCCCAACCTGTCAGAGACAAAAGTTGTACCCTAAACCCAATACAAAAACACTCTAATATTGTAAACCCTTCAGGGTCCATTCCTTTTGTTTTCCTTTGCTCTGCTCCTCTTGCCCCAGATCTACCTTACATTTCTCTGCAAAAAACTGCATAAGCCACTTAACTGCCCTGGTTTCCTAGTTCTCCGAATCACTTACTACAGTGCCTCTCTTTCCTAGCAAGTGAACTTCTCTGCTCTTGAGGTTTTAAATTAATTCCCATTTTGATTCCCTTACCACACATTATTTTCCATGGATCAGAACTATTAAACAAGAGAGTATGTTACATCCTTACTTTAACCATTAATAGTTTATCAAACAGCATGTCTCACTTCATAGGTAGTGCCAGTCAGTCAGGACAGAGGGAGAAACACAACTTGAAGGTTGCTGATGTATTTTTTTTTTATCAGTTTCAGCTAAAATCCAGCTGCATTTGAATCATTCTCTGTGCAAGTTCTTCTCATAGCAGCTCCTCTCAGGTAGGAGCCTCATCGTTACCTAAAACTGAGCATTACTTCCAGGGTCTTATTTTACCCTCACTTTTGCACGCACAATGCCAGTGAAACCAGGTGTAAGTTGCACAAGGGTTTCATGAGCCCAAGGGAACATACCCAAGCTTTTTGATCTCCCATCTGCATCTCCCCCTTACTATTATAAAAAATGTTCCCAGTTTCAGTGAGGAACTTTGTGCCTTTGGGTATTTATAAATTCTTTACCATTTTCCAGAGGTCCTACAGATTCACAAACACTTCATAAATAAAACAGGAATAAAATGGAGAGATACTGGTTTGTGTATCGTTGGCAAAACACAAAGGACAGTGAATTACAGCACTTGTACTTCACCTAGGTGCACCATGTATTTCTTGGTAGCACACAATAGTTTCAGAAAGATAAAGTCAATTTTGGCTCACATATTTATTTTTTTTTTGCTGCTATACTGGCTTTTTCTCATTTGTACTTTTGTTTTAGATTAACAAATTAATTGCTAGATTCGTATGCTTGTCTACACTAACAATACTGTATGCTATGCCGCCTTCATCTGAAACCTGTCTATCGAAAGCCTCATTTTAAAAGATTACTGATAGTAAATGACAAATACTTTAGTGTCCTTCTGTAAAAAATAAATCACAAACCTCCTAACCTCCACTGGCACTACACTGATGAACAATCTTTTAAATAGTCAAGAAACTAGTCTGTAGCATGAAGTTTCTTCTCATTTCCCTTTTCTCCTTCCCCATGACATGACACACATGAGCCAGTCCTGCCTGTACAGGATGTGGCCTCTGCATCAAGGACGCAGCTTTCAGGCATGGCTCCACCCAAGACCACGGATAACCCTCACCTTTTAGGAGCAGGTATCAGTTTTATGGGACAACAAGTGGATCCAATCATCCAAACGCAGGGCTTTAAGATCCGAGTGCAACACCTATATCGAAGAGTGGACTTACAGCATCTAAAATGTTTTGTAATATTCTGACATGCAGAATTACTATTATTGCTGGTGGTAGTGGTGTTACCCAATTTTAAATGCTGTGTATGACATAATTCAGTATTTCTTTTTATGTATTTGTGTACATTTATAATTATGTATCTCCAGGAACACAAACGTTATTATTTCTTGGTAATACACTGGCCATCTTTAATTCCAAAAGTACCATTAGAATTTTTGATAAGTTGATACAAGGACTCATGGAAATCAACACGGAGACTTTGCATTCACTGTCAGATGCTCTAAGGTCCTTGAAAGGTCAACACAAAATAAATTGCATAATTAACTATAAGTTTAATTACGGAGTCACAGAGTGAGAGGGAAAAGAACACTGAGATCAAATTTTCCATTTGACATCCTTAAACAGTAACTCAGTAGGCATCAGGAAGATTGAAATCACAGACTGACAGGTAGGGGAAATATTATTGGCTTTTCAATAACAACCTTGGACGCAACAATTTCCTAGCATGTACATACATATTCACCACCTTCCTCAAAAGTCTGCAAGCAGGTAAATAAATGAGATATTATATCTGGTCCCATCCCAAAGCCTAAGAGCATCTTTTGTTCCAAAGAAAAAGAAAGTTGGTAGCTTTAAAAATTAGGAAAATAGACCCTGAGAATTTGGGCACAACATAAAATTCCTACAGAACGCTTTCTTGACATAGCAACTATAGAAGCACAATGAAAAGCCTCTTCATTCAAGATCTCATCTCTTTATATGGCATGTAAAGGAATATGAATTCTTCCTTTGGGCCTTGGTGCTGCTGTAAAATCTTTGTTATTGATATATTTCATTTCTACCAAGAATATTTTAAATTATTTTGCCTCTTGAAAGACTTTGTGCCCAAAGAACTGAATCACTTGATTTAAACCTCTGGAAAATATTTTTCAAAGTACATTTACCTGGTTTATAAATGCTAGCTGAAAAATGTAACACTGTAATTTTGTATTTTTAAAACTGCATCCTTCCATTAAAAAGTTAAACTGGACAAGGCTCTGGCAATCTCCTCTAACTGCATCTGCATCTAGTCAGAGTATGAACCAGGTGAACTCCAGAAGACCTGTCCAACCTACGCTGTTCCACAGCCCCCTGAGATCAGTGGAAAAGGTTTTTATTGAATGATGGAAACAAAGATGGAAAAAAATAATTAGTGCACAAATTTATGCCTACAAATAGCACACTTTTACAACTGCTCCATTCTTTAATGGAAAGGGACGTTAAAAATATCTGAAAAATACTTTTAAAGAACTTCAAACTTTTTACAAAAATTAAGTTGAAAATAAATGTTAGGCATGAAGACTCTCCATGCAGAAATTACTTTCTTATTTTAAGTACATTTCTTAGAAAGCAGAATGAACATTTCTTTTTTTCCAAAAGGCAGTAATTTGAAAAATTTTTCTTCAAAGGATTCTTCTTATTACATTTCAGAACCTGGTGAGCTGTGAAAACATGAGATGCCTTCTATCAAATTTCTACACAGAAAATACTTTCGTGTTCCTGTAAACAACAGTTAATCAATTTTACTTATCCTGGGGCATTTTATCTAAAAGTAATTGTTTAATCAAACTGACAGTTATTTCACCACCACCTTTTCCCTAAAAAAAAAAAAAAAAGGACAAACAGCATCCCCCAAAAATCTCATTAGTAATACATAAAAATTCTCAGTCAAAAAGATATCTTATTATAGCAATAAAAGTTATCTTGCCTTACAAAAATTGTCACAAGAAGTCCATGTAGGCAGCACAGCAGCTGCCACACCTCAGCATTAGCACTGAGTTCCAAGAATCTCAGTCAAACCACAGGAGACGGTGAGCTGAGCTGAGGGCTGTCTCTGGAGCAGCCTGCATTAGTGGTACAGTTTTATAATGAAGTCCCTAGATCGAAGAAGATATAAAATAATCCAAGAATAAAACTGCCTTCAGCAAGGGTTTCTTACTGATTTTCCCTTACCAATAAATTGAGAAATACCCACCAAGGACAGTGACTTTGTACAGCTTCATCCATAACCACTGGAGACTGACTCTACTTTGGTCCTCCTGGTTTCATGATGGTACGAGAAAGACAAGCTAACCAATGTAAATAGCTGCGAGAAGTAGAAATTCTGAGTATTGCTTATCTTTGTTCTGGCTTTCCCAAATAGAGTCCATAAACAAACTCCTATGTATAAAAGCATTTATCTAAGGCAAATTTCTGCAATACAGATCTACTTTTCTAGAAAAGCAAATGTAACAAAAAGAACCAAGTAACAATGTAAACTACCCATAATATCACCTTGAAACAATACATAGTTGCTGGGATACTGTGCTAAATGTGCAAATGAGAGTCTGTTTCTTAATTAAACAACACATCCAGGGTGCATTGAGGCTCACAACTGAATGAGAAACCAAGAATTCGTAAAAGCTGAAAACCACACAGGATAAAGGGGTAAAACCCAGCCCCATCTCCACCGCATGTGATGCACATTTGGAAATGAGGAGGGTGCACAAAACCTCCAACATTTCAGTAGATTCAAGATGAGCATGCTGAGCACCAGGAAGTACCAGGGAAGTGACTGTTCACTATAGTGATGTTTCTGCAGGTTTTCGTGGACCACATGTTGTACAGACATAATTGTCCACCATCTCAGAAGTATTTGCAACTGCTCCTGGAGACACGGGACAAGACTGCCACAGAAAGAGGTCTAAAGCCAGGCTGGGACAGGAATGTTTTTCAGAATTGCCAAACACCGAGCAATCCCCCTGTATTCCAAGGCAGTCACTAAAGTCTCTGTATCTCCCACACTTGCCCAGATTATGCAATTGTCTAAACATAGATTTTGCAGTCAAACATAAGTCTCCCAGTCTGCCAGGGTTAAAGTTAATTTAACTGTGGCTAAATGTAAGGTGCCCTTTGGGAAAGATGCGATTACCAAACATTGACGAAGAGCTAATCATTGGAAATCCTGAAACTGAAAGGGGGAATAATATTTTAATAATCTTAAGTACAGTGTTACATGCATACCTGACTCTTCACCTGCAGGATGAGGCCAAGGGGGTACAGATCCAAAAAAAACCCACACAGAAACTCAGCTTTTCTGATGCATACATAGATTCACACCTTCATGCTGTAACTAAACAACAAAGAACCCTGAAACAAAGCCATACTGTTTCCATTTACTGAAATTATAGAGAAGTCATCTTTCAAGGAATCAAGTATTTTAAGGGGCTGAAGAAATTAATCACAAGATAACTTTTGCAGCAGCATTTTGAGGGATTTTAGGATAGTCGTGTTAGTTAAGAACTAAGGCACTATAGTTTTGGCAAAAGGTACAGGTAGCCTTCAGCCACAATGAAACACACTTCCAGTAAACCTTCATTCAACTTGCTGCTTGCCTGGAATTAAAAAGAAAAAAGGGAAAGGGACGGGGTTGGGGGGAGGGAGGAGGAGCTGGAGCTGATCAGTGACAGAAACTTTACAGAAAGAGCAGAGTTCCCAAGCTTTCCATCCACCACAAACTTCACCACAACTTTGAACCTATCACTGCTGAACTAAGGAGAAATTAAAAACAGCCTACATATTGACAGCAAAGTTGCCTCAGTATGAGAGAACTTGCTCCCGGAGCTACAGAGCCACCAAGGGGCAGGGAAGTAAAGAAGGCAGTCTACATACTCGTGAGCACCATTTCCATTTCTCTCACTCACAGCATCAGTGGGATCACTCTGCAAGCGCCTTCAGGGGCTAAGAGGTGCACAAGAGAAATAAGCAGCCAATGTAACTTGGTTCCTAAAAAAGTTCAAGCTGTTGACAGGACATGCAAAACCAAAAAGACCTTATTTTCTTGCATCGTCTACCGAAGCAGCTAATGATGTGATTTTCTTAGAGGCAAACAACCAATTATGAAAGCTCATATACTTTAGTGCCCACTGCAACCCCATTTTCACTGTCTAGCACTAGGGCATTTGTCATTCACATTGAGATCCGTTGCCAGCACCCCTGGTAACAAGTGTATATTGCTATTGTAAAATGATTCTAGCTCTCACTTGGACTACATTCTTGTCCTGGCCCCCATCCAGACACCACGAATTATTCCCTCTAATCCGATCCGTCCCCTCTGGTTTCTTCCCAGGCAGTACCCTCCCCTTCAACCAAACTGCTGGTCCGGACTCGGTTTTCCAGCGCCGTTATCCGCCTACGGCTCCTCATCTAAGCAGCAAATCCGCAGCCTCCCTAACACTTCCCTTTCCCCAGGAACTGCAGAAGGGAGGGGAAGGCGCGGAGCCGGGGCTCTGGGTTTCTCCAGACCCCCTGAGCTCAGCGGTCCCCCCGGCCCGGGCCAGAGACACACACGCGTGCAGCCCCGACCACTCCGCGAGGCACTTCTCGGCCTACGTTCGCCCCACCGCCTCTGGGCCCCGCCAGCTCCGGCTCGGTCCCTACCAGCCGCGGTGGGAGGCAGAGCAGGACAGGGGGCGCGCCGGCCGGCCCCCATGGGGCGGGGGTCAGCCGTTTGCCCCCGCCCTCCGCTAATGGGATTCCATTCCGTCCAACCGCCACCGCCACTCCGGCCCTGCACGCAGGAGAGGACGGAGGGGCGCACCTCCCGGCTGCGCCCGCACCCGCCAGCCAGCCGCGGCGGAGTTGCGCGGAGGCACCGGTCATCGCTGGGTACTGGGGTAAGGCGCGCTGAGCGACGAGCAGCAGCGGGGGGCGGGCTCGTCCGCAGCCGGGCAGTGTGCTCTGCGGAAACTTTCCGGTACTCAGGAAACCCTCTTCCGAGAAAAAGGGGAAGCAGCCCCGAGCCGTACCGGGGGCGCCGTCCGGGTCGGGAACATCGGGCTGGGGAGACCCGCCGAGGCAGGTCAGCGGCGGGATGCGGGCTAGAGGGGGCAAGAGCCGCGACTATCGCCGTGGCACGGGGCATGGGAACAGCGTGCTGCCGCTGGGTGTAAACACAGTACAGAGGCTGTAGTACATCTAACTGACTGCCAGGAGCTTGTGTGTTAGATATGCAACTGTAGAAGCAAACGAGCCCCTCTTACAAGAAGTCTAACGGGTTTGTTATTGAGGACACCTTTTTACTCGTGTGTTTTGTTTTGTTGCCTGCAACAAATAAGTATAAATCTTTGAAGTTATAAATATTAAAGCTCAAATGCATAGGGGGAGTATGTGTATCGAATTTTAGAATAAATTTATTCGAACCCAGTTTGACACATACAGCCTCCTAATGTATTCAAGATGCACTTAAATTAGGAAACAGTTATTTTGTTTTACAATGGCAGGTGCCTGTTTCAGAGGCTGGGGAATAACTTAACAACAATAATTGGCATATTTATGTAACACATTGGTGTGTATAGAAAGGATTTTGAATCTGAGAGGCATTATATAGAGTATAGTTTTTCTGAACGGGAGTGATTTGTGGAAGTACACAGCAACAACTTGTTTGGGTTTTTCACCCCCATTCAAGCCACGTCTATGTGTATATTCAGAGTCTGAAATGTGTACTCCTGCTCCCAAGAGTGGGTGCACGTTAACACCACAGTGTTTCTTCGGCTGACAGCTGGTTGCAAAACAAAACCAAACTGCTAAACTGCTATTAAGAAACTTTTTTTTTGTTTTTTTTTTTTTCCTTTGATTTTTCCCTCCTTAGTTATTTTCCTCCATCTACCCTCATCCCTGGAAGCTCCATCCGTATTGGAACAACCAGCAATTATTCCAATTTCTGTAAGTAGTCTTTTTTCTTTTTTTTTTTTTTTTCTCTTTAACTGCATTAACAGCATGCCTTGCAGCCATGTACAGCTGTAGGAATATTATATTTAAAGTCCTCCAGCAGATAAACATCAATCCATTAAAAAGCAAACAGCTTCCTGGCTAAGAAAACAACTGGGTTAACAAAAATTGACTTAACCTTGTGATCTATATACAGACAAAACTCACAGAAATGAGTGAGAGGATTGTCTGAAAGAGGACCATAAAACCTAGCACCAGGTACAAGTACTTCAGTAGTTCCTTTTAAAAAAATAAAAAAATCCTCCCTTTTAGCACATTACTGCTAAACCCCATTTACAAATTGAGTGCCACTGACATCAGTCAAAATTTGTATCATTTTGGCACTGGTGAAACAAGTATAGTTAAAAATGACTTCCAGTCATTGAAATAAAATGATTCCTGCCACTTGACTTCCTCCTACTCTCCTCTTTATGACTGACTTTTGTAGTAATTACATGAAAGTTATTTGAAAGGAAATATAACATTACAAGAGCCAATTCTGCCCATGTCACTGTTTTGGCAGAAAACCACATGTGTGGAGGGAAGCAGAGCAGCATAACTGATCTCTTAGAAGAAAGAATGCACATTGGTAAAACTATATGCACACCAATTAAAACAACCAAGATATCTCTCAGAGGAAGTACTTTAGCTCAAGAAGAGCCATGCTGAGATGTTGTAACTAGATTGCCATAGAATCACAGAATCCCAGACTGGTTTGGGTTGGAAGGGACCTTAAAGCTCACCCAGCTCCAACCCCCTGCCACAGGCAGGAACACCTTCCACTAGAGCAGGTTGCTTAAAACCCCCTCCAGCCTGGCCTTGAACAGTGCCATGGATGGGGCAGACATAGCTTCTCTGGGCAGCCTGTGCCAATGCCTCAGCACCCTCACAGAGAAGAATTTCTTCCTAATATCTAATCATCTAATTGTTACTTCAGTAACAGCTTTCAAGCTAAGATGCCCACCATGAGCAAGAGAATTGTATGGTTGAAACTGAAGTTTAAAGAAAGAAGAGGTAAAGATTATGTTATTTACTTCAGAACATACATAAAGGAACAATAAAGTCAAGCGGCTACCATCAGTCACGACTAGAAGTATTGTCAAGCTTAACATTTGACGCCACAACCCACCAACTTGGAGAAATTACTCACTCTGTCAATATTAGGTATACGTAAGCTTTAACCCGAAGATAATTTGGGTAACTAGGAGCAGAGTTGGGTTGGTAAAGCTGAAGACAGTGAAAAACCAAGGAAATGTAAAGTGGTGTCTTTCAGATTGCCTGGTAATCTCTTAAACTCCTAGAAAAAATATGTTAAAGTTGGGCTCAGGAGCAAGTGCAAAATCAGGAGCTGCTGATTAAAACTGTTCCCTCTCCAGCTCCCTAACAGATGATGAACTGGCATTACCTAAGTCATAGAAAATACATAGTAGCAATACAAAAATTCCAAGAAATTGTAAATGCTTGCATTGGTATAGCTATATGTGGCAGTCTGCTCGTGAATTAGTGAATTGCCTGTAGACCGGTCAAGAAAAATACTTGTAACACACATAGTTACAAGTTAATAGTGCAAACATTCTGTTCAGGTTACTTTTTGGCATGAGTACTGGATTTACCTTATGCACAAAATGACATTTCATAGCACTTCATTAGACATGTAGCCAGTATATGTTTAATTTGGGGATTCATATCAGAACACGATTTCTTATCCATTCCTCACTTTCATGTTCCTTGACCCTTAAGCTCAGACCTTCGCTGCCACAGCCCCTCCCTGAGAGACCACTTCATGGCAAGACAACTCTGTATTGTATTAACTTTACATTAGTGGAATTTTGTAATAGAACTGTTGCAGCAAAACAGTTCAGAGTAAGTGACTATTAGTTATGTATCTAAGTATTAGTAAATCTTTATAACTGTATTCAACTATGTCTCTGCTGTTACATCTAAGAGTACAAGGGATGTCCAGAGATATACAAAGCATCCATTTGGATGCATGAATCAGGAAAAACAAATTATAAAATATGCAGACATCCTTTTAAAATCCAGCATTAAGATTCCTGTGTTATAACCCTTATAGAGCTTACACAGTTACTCTTGCTAAACAACACTGTCTCACAAAAATCAAGAAGGAATGAAAAGGTTCATACTGTGCCTCTCCTCCTTCTACATGAAAGCCCACTTAAGCCAGGCAAAGGGACATACTTATTAAAAAGGAAAGATGCAGAAAATCCTGACCTAAGTCCATGAGGCTCTTCAGTAGACACTTTGGATGCTGTCCCTCAGCATTTGGCTCGCACAGTAACAGCACAGCTGGCTGCCAGCTGTGTTGTCCCTGACTACAGCACTGCTAGCTGTGCCTGAGACCCCAGGATGATGGAGCAAAGGTGGAATAGATTTCTATTCATAAGCAAGGAAATCTTTCTGTACACAGCAAGAATAAAACACTTTCTCTACTGCTGCAGACTAGGGAGTCTGTAGCTCATGTTCTTGATAGCAAATCCTGTGTTTTCCCCAGAATTATCTCCTAACTCAGTTGGCTTAACACAGTGTCTGAAGGTCAGTACTCGATGAACCAACCTCACATTCATATTGGACCCCAGTGCCTCAGTTCAAACATATGAAGAAACTGAAGGTTCTGGGGTTTGTGCAAATATCTTACAGTGGTTCTGTTGGCTGCACCAGATTTAAGAAATATAGAAAGATGATATTGCTTCAAGCCTGTGTGTGACATCTTTGTTGCGAGCTGGAGTCCTGGAGTAAGTGCATTATGCCAGTAAGTTTAACAGACAGACTGATAGATCTGCACCAAGATTTCTGCACACCACAGCAGTATATCCCTTTGCACTTGTGGGATGCCTTGAGAAGTGTCAGTGATCAAAGCACCAGCATCTACCATCCATCACCAGTCTCTTCTCTAACAGAGAATGCCGGAAACCATGTAGGTCTGTGATACGAGGCAGCAAGGGAAGCACATGCTCTAGTTGCCCCCTCTTCTCCAAGTGCACAGCAAAATTCAGTGCCCAGAATAATCTTCTCCTTTTTCCTTCACTGATTTCCTCCCTCTCCCTCCTCCAAGTGCAGACTTTTTCTGAATGCTCCAATGAGGCTCCCATCTCCCTTTCCTTAAAACCATACCCCATATCTCCCTACAGTTTTCACTTCAGGCTTTAGTGACTCCAACTGCAGAAGGAAGGATGTTTAAATGCCTCCAGAACCCCACCACAGAATTCTTTGTTGTTGTACCCTATAAAGGCATATCCTGCTCAGTATCCTTCTGCATCAGTTTGTTTTATGATGGCTTGAAATCATCTGTTACATCAAAAATTATTTTTTCACCTTTTTATTTATTAGACTGGAATCTGCCCCAGGAAGGTATCAGTTTCTCTCCAAGCCTGAAAATTCTCGTTGTTCATGAGGATGTAGGCTGACAACTCCAAATAGCTCATTTCCACTGCAACTACTGACTAAACGTTTTGGTTTCGGCAGCTTCTCCCAACTCCTACTTCCCATTCCTGATTTTTTTTTTTTTTTTTTTTTTTTTTTAGTAGAGAGATTAATAGATTAGAATTCATTCCTTTGCAACTATTTGCAAAAATACAGATTAGAGTTCAAGTGCACTCCCTATCAAATATACACAGAAACAATGCTTTAGTTTTTGAAGGGGATCTCAAACTGGTAGAAGCAGCTGTACTGAGAAAACTCTCAGAAGAGTAGGGTTAGGGGGAATAGGTTTTAGAGGTGCTGAGCAGTATTAACTCTTGCAGTCTGATGTTTAATTATTATGTAATTATTTCAGCTGTACGTTCAAGCACCTAAAAATGCAGTAGATGACCAGACGTGTACATGCAGGCCATCTTTCAAAGAGATATAGACACCTAATTGATCATGAGCTTTTGTAAAGCCTACTTAAGAGTTTGTGTCCTCAGATGCTTTCAGAATTTGGCCTCAAATTCAGAGCTGGCAGAACCAAGCAATTCAGTTGGCTTTGACAGCATTTATGCAAACAGTGATTCTAGCTTCCAGACTTAGTACATATCTTATATGAGCTAGAACTTTCTGAAATCCTTCAAACTGTTTTTTAAAAACAGTGACATTATATGACATTTTGACTCTTACAGTCTTCAAGGACTGTGTGTGAAGGTAACTCACTGGAGGACACTCCCGCCAAAGCTGCATGATCACTGTCTGTTCTTAAGGGAAATAGTGCTTCTATGACACTTTGTTTCTTTGGCCTCTTTAATGCCAAATTTCTTATCTTTTAACTGCTGGTTTTAGTGGCAGGTATGTTCATCCCTTTACTTCTATCATTAAAATGAGGAGTTTCCTTTCAGCAACTGTTTTCTTTCTTTGTATAAGCATTATAAAAAGAAATAGTGAAATACGTGCGGTTTTAGTTTCTTTTTTCTATTTTTGAATTTCTCCTATTGGCAATAAATCTTTTCCAGTTTCATGGTTTAAGAGAAGCAATTCTCAAAGCATCTGATCTTTACAGGTTTTCAGCATTCTAGCTTTAATTAGCTGCAAAACAATTACAGCGTTATTTCTACTTTAAAGACCCAACTAAGACAGAAGCTTTAGTGCGCTAGGTCCTGCACAAGGTAATTGGCCTTGTCCATCCAGATTGCAGGTGTGCAGGTGTCCAGGTAACACAATAGGTAGGTGGAGAAAAAAAGGTTGGCAGAAAAATTAATTGCTTTAGATTACATAGCTATTTAAGGAGAAAGTAAGGCTGTCCTTGCTCCTGGCCTGGTATCTGTCCCTTACTTGGCTCTGACTCTTGCTAACATGCTAGCTGCACTAGCTATTTTCTCTTGTAGCATCTTTTTTTCCATCTTTGTCCAGTCCTATACCTGTCTTTGTTCTTGGGGATGTCATCCATCAGGTTAAAACCTGACAGAATTATTCTGAAGTTACACTTAACCTCAACTTTCAGTGTTCACTTCCTTAGACAGAAAAGTAGCTACAGCTGGCCTGCATTGTTTTTCTAGTTAGATCATAAACACAGGTTGGTCTCCCTTCCACTGAAGAACCCAAGCGATATAGAAAAAATTAGATATTTTGCATCAGAAAGTTAAACACTTCAAACAGTAGAAGAGCTTTCTGAGTCACTATGAATCATTCAATAGGGTGCTTCTACTTAAACATTAAAAAGAGGCTCCTACTTAAAGAATGGGTTAAATCAGAAGTTTCTAGAGCCAAGGACTCAGGATCTCAGAGAGATGAGATTTACAAAAGAGATTCCTGATCTTAAGGGGAGACTAATACAGTACCCAGCAGAGCATCCAGCAGATTGTGAGCTATTTAGTCCCGGTTGGAAGATTAGGTCTTACCAGGACAAGCTCATATTGAACTTTGCTTCTAATCTACACTTAACCATCTCCTCTTATTAACAGAATTTAGTCTTTTGGGCTAAATGCTCCCCATTTGGGGTTATTTACAAGTCAGACTTCTGAGGTACACAATGGCCGTTCACTCTCCAAACATTTGAGGTACATAAGTCATTGGCCCAAAAAACTGGCAAGTACAAGATTTTGTACTTCTTAAAGTATGTCATAGAAAGTCCAATGCAGAAGAGACTAGAGGTTTTAGAAATTTGTAAACCATGTTTCCTTGTTGTCATCTTAGTGCATTGCCCTAAACTTGCCTCTAAAGGTGCAGTGAGTAGGCAGCCTATTATGCAATCTTCATTCCCTGCTCAGCAAACAAATGTAAAAACCCTGCCGACTTGAACAGACAATAAAAGTTCTGAATGACAAATTAACACTTCTGATTTATCACAGGTGCCACACTGACAAGTAGCCCAACAATGTCTAGTCATTTAGAGTACTGTAATTATAACTCTGCCTCAGAGACACATCAGGTGAGGAATGTGAACCCAAAGCAACTTCTGGTTTGGCCTGGAACTTGGTGCTAAAGAAAGAACACACACACTGCAAAGAGGAGCACAAAGAGTATGTTAAGCTACACTAATAATCATGCTCCTCTCATTAAACACATTTGCGGAATCAGATGTTCCTTTAGAAAGAATATGGGACATTAAATAATAGATTGAAGAAGCAGTTACAAAATATTCATGCTCATATGTGCTGGGGTATGTGCTGTATAGTAAATTTCTTAGCATCAATCCCAGTCAGAAATCGCAATCAGTCCCAGTGCTTAAGGGAGCACAAAATCAGAATACAACCAACAAAGATTTTGTATATACATAGAACAACACAATCCTCAATAGAAGCATGATTGGAAACTGCAGCTTGATCCTATTAGCCAACCTGAAAGACATCAAAAAACCTGACAGAAGTCTAAAATAAAAAAGGGGAAAAAAGCAAAAAACAAAATACACACACACACACAAAAAAAACCAGACCTATGTTCACAGTTGCACTTCTGTCCTTCTGATTATAAACAAAAAGCTCCTACTGAATGAAGCCAGACGTAAATTGGAACTTTCCCAAAGTTGGAGACACAAAATCATGCTTCAGGAGTGCTGGAGCATCTATAGAGGAAGAAATTAGAAATTTTCCCCAGAATTTCAAACATGTAAAACTGTGATTCCCAAATACAGCTAAGGACGCATTATAAAATGCAGGGCTAAAGGTAGTATCAAAGTACCATAATAGTATAGGAATAATATCTGTGTCTGTCCTCTGATTTATGGTTATTGTAAATTTCTTTAGTTGTCATCAATGCAAAAATACTAAGGAATTGAGGGGCGCATGAAGTCACCAGAGAGATAAGAATATCTCTTCCTTATATTGTGTTTTGCACAGGTTTTGTGCCATGTTCATCGAAATCATATAAGCACAGCAGAGCATTAAGCATCCAACTAATATCTGCCATGTGTTGTTTATTTTCTTATCCTCTTATAATGCTCAAGAGTTGTTAAATCATCTGTGTGTCACTGCAGGATCTTTCTGCATCACAACTGTCTTAACCACAGCTGGCTAAAAAAAGATTGAAAGCCAGACTGCAGGCAACAAAGAGGACTGATTTTGACAAAGTGCAGAGGGTTCTGCTGCAGACAACAGTTCCTGCTGGTGGCTGATGAGGGCATTACAAGACTGAGTGGTTGATGCAAGAACTGCATACCCACTTTAACAGACACAACTCAATGGTCACATGAATAAAAAGAAAGTAGTAACATAGGAAAAATACAAATTTAGATACTGCACAATAGCTGTAAACTACTTTGTGTAATTTAATGGTGCAGGTTAATTTTCAACTTGTGGATTAATTTTATGCATCACATGTCTAGAATATCATACTTAAACCTAAATTTGATATGATCATTTTGATGTTCTTAAATTACTAATTTTCACTTCAGAAATTCATTCAGACGTGTGCTGATCTAGAATACAAATCCTGAAAACTATCAGCGCACCACTGTGTGGCACGCTCCACTTAGGAACAGATGGGCTTAGTACTGGGAAGTGCTTCTCCAAAAGGGTCTTTGTTAGCTCTCTGTCACCTGTAGTAGAAATTGCTTTCAAATCAACTTTACCTAAGGGTAAAACATACTCTGAAGACAAAATACTTTGTGCTAGCCTCTAGTGATACAGAAACATCATCTCAGAAAGTCATGCCATTTTCTCATAAATGAAACTATCAGTCTCAAAACAATTTTCGTGGCACAGAGCTTAAACATTGTTATTTGTTCAGTCAGTACAACACTAAACGTGATGCCTATCTCTGTCTCTGCCTGCTGCACAACTATAAGCTTGTGCCTCAGTTTCTTCCTCAAAAAGGCATTTACACACTTTAAGTCTTCATGGAGTTTTTTTGTTATTTGGCAGCTCCCCTTGTGAATAGATGGAAGACTTGTATCATCCGGATTCAGAAAAGACATAATTTGCTCTTGCTGCATCTGGGAAATACAAAATTGGATCTGCCTATATAATTTCTTATGGCTTACAATCCTAATGGTTCTCCTTTAAGATAATAAAACATTGCAGTGGTTTTCTAGCATTTTCATAAAGACTGTATCCCAAAGTGACTTACACAATTCAACAACAACTAGCAGAAACAGAAAGCAAGTACAACATTCTGGATGAGAGAGAAGCAGTGTTTGTCCACAGGTGACCTTCGAAGTAAAGCCAGTAAAGCCATGAAAAGTAAAACAGGAATTTTATGTGGCAGGATCTGTAAAAAACTTTCTTACATCTCAGAAGTGATTAAATCATAGCAGTGACAAAGGAGAATGGTGTTGAACTAGTGAAAACAGGAACAGTAAACAAAAGAGATACAAAAAGGTGTAGACTGGAGGAAGTTCAAAGAGGTTTAAAATAATTAGGGCAACTGCAAAGTAGATTACAAACTAAACAGACTTTATGGGAGAGATAAATACATGAGATGCATACCAGCACACATTACTCTGATTAATTTGCTAATATATTATTTTTATGTTTTGCATCATTTTCTTGCAGGTTAATTCCTTTTTTGCTATTTTCCATCACTGTGTAACTGCTCTAAAGTTAACAAAAGTTGATCCTATTTACACAATGGCTATATTGGTACCACAGCCTAGCTGCTGCTTCTATAATATTTTATCAAAAACCCCAAAACAACCACCATAACACCTCCCTCAGTTTTGGTCATATTTATAAATGCGTTTGAGGGTACTGGCATCTTCCACTACTGGCATCTTCCACTGGAGCAGCTGTGTGGAGAATTGGAAATCTCAAACAATTAATTCAAACTCCATGATTCTAAAGCTACAAAGGATGGCAAAAATGCTCCAAATAAAAACTACTGGAGAGCAAACAAAAAGGTGATATAGCAGAACTGTTCATCTTCTGTTGGGTACCAATATGCACAGGAGCCCTCTCTGCCTTTACTTTCAAGAGTGAGTTTCAAGTTGGGCTTGACCTTTTATTTACCTATATTCGGAATGTTTTAGATTGCTCATATAAAGTAAGATGGATACAGTTCTAATACTCTCATGAAATTTAAAATGGATTTCCAAAGAGTTTGCCTGCACAAATGTCTTCCTTGACAAACTTAAAAACTTTTTATTCTGTCATTATTGAACTATTTTACGTCTATTTTAGTTCTTTTTCTTGTTATTGGAAGGCCCTACAAAACTGTGCAACTAGATGACATCAGTGTATATACATTTACACACCCAGATGCACTTGTCAGAAAACAGTTCATCTACCATCAAGATCACTCTCAATAGCACTGCTGGTGAAATGTGACAAAAGATAAATTACAAAGTAACTAGGAAGGGGTGATCCTGTTACATATGACAAGTGATGACACTCCCACCGACACTCACACTTCCCGTGCAAATGTTTTGCACACAAGAATATTGGCATAGGCTGAAACTCTGCTTTTCTTAAGCCAGAATCATAGAATAGTCAGGGTTGGAAAGGACCTTAAGATCATCAAGTTCCAACCCCCCTGCAATGGGCAGGGATATCTCACATTAGACCATGCCACCCAAGGTTCTGTCCAACCTGGCCTTGAACACTGCCAGTGGTGAGCCATTCACTACTTTGGGCAGCCTGTTCCAGTGCCTCACAAGTTACAGGGCTTAGACTGGTATCATCTCTCCCTTTGAGAGTATGAAATTTCTGTTTATATGTATGCATAAATAGAAAAGGAACCATTGTATACTACCAAAGAACAAGATAAATTTACTCTTTTTTTATCCCATCTCCAGGCAGAGATAAGTGATTCAGTTTTCTACTCAGCCTTCTAGAATCAATAGCAGTTCTGGGAAGTGGCCACAACTGTGGAGCCAGTCAAAGATTTGGTTTGCTGCAGATCCCACTATATAGAATTTAATGTCTCTTCAAGCCAAACCTGAGTTTGTCTCCAGAAAATTACCCAAGGTTTTATTAAGATTATTCAAAAAATCCTTCCCTACTGTATCAGACTGAGCCCCCACTCTTAGTTGACAAACTGGAAAATGGTTGTGAGACAGTCACACTCACAGCTAAGTCCGTCAGGTTTATGCAAGATATCAGATCTGCCTTTTTTTCCCCTTATTAATCCATTTTGTGTGTTAAGCTGGGGAAAAGATTAATTGTTTCGGTTTGGATGCTAAAGCATGTAAGTCAGTCAGAAGCCTAGGTGCCTCAGAAATGTGGTACCCTTGTGAGTTCTTTGGTGTGCTTCGCCTAGACCTCATCTGCCTCGAACACTATTTAAATGATCAGCAACAACAGTATAGGAAATATTTGTTTGAGTCTGAGACCCTTTTAAATCTGACAGAGATGTCTTGATCTGCCCAGGGCTTTCAAAAGCAGGAAGAATAACTTTCAGCTGACTTGTGGTTTTGTGGCTCCAAAAGGAGTTCTTTACACAAAGTCATCTATTGTTTCTCCTCCTTTCAGATGAACAGAGCATTCTGCCTTGTGGCAGAAAAGAAGAACTACAGTGTGGTGACAGGCTCTGCCTCTTAAACTGGTTGCTCTGTCACTATAAGAAGGACTGTGAAAGAGGCTACATGTCTGTCAAACTGATATGCTCAAGTAAGTTACCCTTCACTTCCCTAAATTGTGACACAACAGCCTACAAATGTGAATCCATTTGCTTACCAAATCAGTGTTTGTAGCAATGTACTGTTCCAAACATTACATTTTATCTGGTTTTGCTGTTGCAAGGATATGGATATTTAGACATTTATTTATTCATATGTCTAAATCTTTTATACTGCATGCTGGTTCCAAGTAGATTAGTAGACAAATAGCAGCAGTAGTGGGAAGAAAAGATTTGGTTGAGCTCAACATGTGTTAAGTTAATGCACTGTGAAGGCTGCTGCTCTGAAACACCAGTTGAGGGGGGACAAGAAAAATAAATAAATAAAAGGCCTAAAAAAGGCAGTCACCATTGTCAGAAACAATCAGACACCGGCAGCTCTGCAGACCAGTGACTGCTGGCTGAGCACTCCGCATTTGGAAATATTAATGCAAATCAATAAATTGCCAGCTGATTGAAATAATATTTGGGTAGCTGAGAAGTAAGAATTACGTCAAGTCAGAGAGTGTATTCAAAGGAGTCACAGGGTAACTTTAATAAACAGTGCAGATAGTTTAGCCATTTGTTTTAGAACCAGATCTGTTGCAAATACACAAAAAGTGGGTTATAATCTCAACAACTGCTGTTTTCTAGAACACTTAGTGATATAACCATCTCAGCCTTTTCTGTTCTTACTTTTTGCTTGCTATGTTTAATTGTTAATGTCAAGCTACAGTTTTATCTCAAACCTTCCTTATAACATACCCATTTGGTAACTAGCAACATCTAAGAGGACAAATGATTTAATGACTTTTAGACCTTTATGCTGCACTACAAACAGAACTGATGACCTACTGCTGTCACTAACTACTTGCCAGAAATATTTCCAGACTTGGGGCTTTTAGTTAACACAACAACGTACATTGAATAACACAGCTGAAATCGTGCAAAAAGACCACAAGTTACTACAGAGAGAGCAGATTGACAACTAATAGCAGATGAAAGTAAACCAGAAGATGAGTTTCAGGAGTGTGCCAAGTACACTCCATCCTCTAATGAGCGTTCAGACGCATGGAGGCAAGATACCACTAATCCAAACTAAAACTCTCTGGAACATGCATGGTGTAGACAGCAAGCTGCCTTACCTGCATATTCTTACTGATCTCTGCTTGTGACAACCCACTACCTGCCTTTTGAGTAGAGTTCAAGCACTTAAACAACACAAGAACTCTATAGAACTGATCACAGTCCATTAAGTAGAGAAGGATTCAGGTCAGATCCATGGAGCACAAAAGATTCTGAGTTTATAATTGAGAATTCAGAAGGGTTATGGCTAACATGCATGGGAGGACACACATGACCTGAATTTAACAAAGACTTCAGGTTTTTATGATCTTAATTCCTAATCTAATCAGCAGAGATTAGAGGTAGGCACGTGGTTTATTTTTTTTTCTCTGAGAAAACATATTTGGTGTGGTTGTGGAAGATTTAATGGGAGCATGTAAGTTTTGATGACATTGTGTCTTGCTCGGACCACATGAAATCCTTTCAGCAGCTTGCACACACTATGCATTATTTTCTGCCCTTCTATAAAGGCATGCATAAAGTAAGTAGTGAGTGGCAACAAACTCTTTTTAATATATTGTCGTGGTTTAAGGCCTGCCACACAGCCCACTCACTGCCCACCCCCTTCCTCCCTCGGCTCCCGGAAGGATGAGGAAGAGAATCGAAAGAATACAACTCCCACAGGTTGAGATAAGAACAGTCTATTAACTAAGGTATAACACA
>WYDI02030108.1:0-11970 GCA_009867235.2 Psittacus erithacus
AGTGTGAGGTGTCCCTGCCCATGGCAGGGGGGCTGGAACTGAATGATCTTAAGGTCCTTTCCAACCCTAACTATTCTGTGATTCTGTGAGGAATATGCTTGCTTTATAAAACCAGATTTTTGCAGGGTCCCAGTTCCATATGGGAAATAGTAGGGGTTGGATCATTTGGAAAGGAGTTACTGAAGGTATTAGAAAAGAACGAACTTTTGAGATTATCCATTCCATGTGCCCAGGACATCTTTTCTTTTCTTTTTTTTTTTTTTTTTTAATGTGAAATTTAATCAGCATTGTGTAATGACATTACATTTTATCTTGTAAATTACATATTGTAATTACCTAATTACACATTGTAAATAGGTGATTACATGATTTTGCACCAAAATTCATAATTACACTTAATTACACTAATTGCATCAATCTAAACTAATCAACTACAAAACACAAGGAAAAGTCATGCAAACAAAGCCTACAGAAAATTCTGAGAGTGAGCCCACATTCCCAGAGTACCCAGAAACACAGCGCTGCCTTATACCTGGAATACAAGTCATAAATAGAGCTGTTGGGAAACAAGTTCTCTGAGCTAAAGGTGCTTTTACACTCTCAGAAATCTGCTTCTCCTCTGCAAACACACATCCATATCTTACAAAACTTCTGGCAGGTTGATTTGGTCTTTTACCTTTCTGCATAAAAATGCAGGAGGCTTCTCACTCATTGTAGTGTGCTAGTTAGTTGTACAACATTGCAGGACAGGAAAGGAGGAGGAAAACAAACCTCAGATCATCCCTGCAGGTCAAAAGCTCCCCTGAGACACTAGGAGACCAAAATCTTGGTCTGAAATACAACAGAGCAGACACTTAACACAGAGCTTATTATATCAGTGAGTGAGTCAGCAGTGCTGACCATGTCACCTGCCAAGCGTCATCTTTGCTGAAGATCCTACATCTGCTCCCAGGGAAGGATTTGGCTTCTGTGAATTGCCAGTTTCCACCAGAAGAGCAGATACATTGGATGGCAGCTTCACTAGGAGCAGCAGGCGCTTCACATTTCTTAAAGCCTAGCCCTACATCTCCCACTGCAGCAACAGGGCAGGATTTACCTCCGCTCTGCTGAGGCAATGGGTCTGAGGAGCTGACTGAGCTCTGGAGCACAGCCTTGGTTATTTGAGGTTCATCTTGCAGCCCCCAGTCCTTAAGGACTCTTTTTTGCTAAAAGAATACCAGCACTTTAACTCCATTAGAGCGGACATTGCCATGCATAATTATAATTCACTTTCTTTACTAATTAATGGCCTATTTTCTGTCAGATGCTTATCATGACTCCAGAAAAGGTTTTGATGATGGAAACATACAACGTGTTTGATGCACTTTCACTAATTAACTCTCATCTTACATATTTATATATGTTTCCTTCCTTTGGGTAGCAATTCTGAGGAAACTGATGGAAATGCTGCTGATCAGAGAGAAAGGCAATTATGAAGTATCCCTTTCTTTCCTTTCCTTTTATCACTGCTATATCATTAATTAAAACTGTTGTACTGTAAACATAACTTTACACATCTCAAATGAAAAGGAGCTGTTGCCAATAAAGCACACAGTGTGCACAGATATGTGTCATTGTGAAGGAAACTAAGAGATGCAGCGTATTTCCTCATGGATGCACTCTTGTAAGTCCTATTAATACTCATAATTTAATGATGGGGTGGGTGAGAGCAGAATATTCCAAGGCATTTAGAAGTGACACAACTCAACTGGGGTATAGTAGATGTGCTTTAAAATGCTGTCTCCCTTCTCTAGCACTCTGTTTCCCAGGAAAATCTCTGGCAGGTTTTCTTATTTACCTAATATATTTAAAGAGAAGAGCCTTTTCTCTGCTTGCAGCCAGAGGCCAACATGCATCCCTTGTCATGACTGCCCTTCTTGAAATGCCCCCTTCTTCTGAACCAAGACAGTGTACCTACATGTGTTGTGGCCCTGGGAGGGTCCCAGCTGGGGGACTGGGAGGTGTTGGGAAACAGCCTTTCAGTCTAACGGAAAGAAAACCTCACATTCCCATACCCAATATGTACTGCTATGTTTAAGGGCCTTTGTAAGACTTTTAAAATTCAGGGCGTTGTAGTTAGTGATATAACAGTACTCCCACATTTAATGAAAACATGAGGGAATGGCATGATGTTTGCTGTTCAACCAGAAGATTCTACCCCAGAAAGACTCAACTCATGCAAAGTGATTACAATAAATATTGCTTATGTTCAAACCCAGCAACTTCTGTTTATCTATTGCCTTCTAGAACAGCAATCACACAAAATATTTTCAATATAGCTAAAATTTCTGTTAATGTTCCTATTCAAGCACATCAAAGCAAAGCAGTCCTGTAGTTAAATTTACTCATGTAATGTCGGTTCTTGCTGTGTGCAACGTAGTCTTTATGCACCCAGTTATGCATTATATTTTCCACTGGATTAACCTCCTTGGAGACCTTCTGGAGAGCATCACATCTTGCATCTTACATCTAGATCTGTAAACTGACTTAGTCTCACAGAGTGCAAAACCATGATGTCTTCAAAACCCTCTCACTGATTCCTCCTCAGCTGGGGGATGACTCAGGTTCCCAGGACTTAATTATTCCATGTCTGTCAGTAAGTATCCTTAAGAGCTCAAGGCACCCTCTGATGGATCTATGTCCTGATAACACTGAGCAGCTTTGCACCTTGTTCATTCCCAGATCTCACTGGGACGGGCAAACTCACCACTCCCCTGCCTGCTTTCCCTGAAGATAGCTACAGCACATCTATGAAGTCTTATCTCCCCACAAAAGACAAGCAGAAGAGGAGGCTATTTCCCCTTTTACGCAAGAGCTCAGGACTCGGGTCTCACCCAAGGTATGCAAGATCCACATGCAGCTCTCCTCTCTCTCCTCAGACTTTCAAAGCAGCGGACACCAGGGACAAAGCTGCAGCTGGGTTTGCTTAGACTACTCTCTTGCAGCTCTTCCACTGTATAGTGGATATGTTGGATAGTCTAATCAAAGATACATTGAAGCAGAGGCAATCAACACCAAGTTTCAGCCTGTCTGCAGTGACACCTCCAAACGGGAACAGCAACACCAGGCTGGTGTTCCCTGGCTCTAGGCTCTTGCATTTACAGCCAGCTGAATTTTCTCACTGCTTGAATGGAGTGCAAGAATGTTATTTCATTTTACAACGATGGGCAGCGAGTCATGGAGATGAAATTACCCAAAGTGCCAATCAAATTTGGGTGCCTGGTTTGCTCCTAAGTGTTGTTCTCTTAAGTCCAACCTAGGTTAATTATTTAAGATCTCTCACACCAGCTAGAATTATCCTTGAGTTACCAGAGGAAAAGAATGAAACATTTCTAAAGGTGATGTACCCTACTAACCCTGGGATTCTCTTTGCCTGACCCACACACAACGCACCAGAGTGAACTTTCCAATACTGCTGGTAGTGGCTTTGCACAGAAGTGAAAATGTGATCTTTGCCTTCCCTTTACCTGACACTTTGTACAGCGTTAGCTGAAAAATCTCCTTAGCTCTGCCCCACAGCTCTATTTCATGAGGTCAGCAGTGAAACTGGTGACTATATTGCTGAAGAAATGGTTTCTGCAGTACTCTGCTCTCACAGCATCACATTTAAAGCTGGGTAAATACAAATCGATTTTCATTTTAATGTCTGTTCCTGAAGGGAATGTATTTGCATACGCAGTCAAATGAAAATTCTCATTGTGATTTTAAGCTAGCATAAACACTTTTAAACACAAAATTAAACCCTTTTTTTCTAAACATATACCTATTTTATATTGAGAAATGGATACACTTCTTCTGTTCTCACAGGCTGATAAAAAATAATGAGCAAAATGTAGAACTATTTCTCAGCAAAAATAAATATCCATACAGAAATGTCTTTAACCACACTGCTAATTGCAGTGAACCTTCGGGCAGGTTTACAGTGCCCGTCACCCTCAGGTCTGGGAGGGATGGTCTCAGACGCTCATTCACTCTGTGCTCTGGCCAGTCCATGTGCTTTAGTCTTCCTTACAAAAGCACTGATAGAAGATTGAGTACTCAGGAAAATCTCATCAGCCATTTCTGTGTAAAATGCTGTACTGGGCTGATAATATTGTTATAAGATATGAAGTTATGTACATAGAGAAAACAACACCAGGGATACATGCAAAATGACAGGATATTAGATAATTCTACTTAGGGCTGTTGTGCATTGTTCTCTGAAAACATCAATTTTGCTGTCAGCAGGAATCAAAAATGCAGGTATAATATTTGGAAGGAAAATGAGAAGAACAAAAATCCCAGCATTATGAAAAATCATACTGCTTCACAGTCTGCCTGTATCCTGGACATCACAGAGTTCTGCTAGCCCCTTTTCTCCTCAAAGGAGGAAACACTGGAACAAAAAGCTCATGGCTGTGCCCAAGTAGGGAATGGCCCCACAAAGATGAGAAGAAACAGACCAGGCTTCTGCCTGGAAAAAGGATGGCAGATGGAGCATGTATAGGAAGTTAAGCTTGGCAATAACCTTTGGGCATAGGGAACCCAACCTGGAAAGATTAACAACTATGGCTCATAACCCAGGAACGAGAGAGCACCTAATAAAATTATTAGACAGTGGGTTTAAAACACAGAGATAGAAGCATCAAATTCACATAACGTATAATGGAAGCACAGACCTCATTGCCACAGGATATTGAAATAGCTGAAGGTATAAATGGATCTGACCAGCCAAATCCATGGTAGAAAGTTTATCCAAGGCTATTAAATCCGAGGATCGCAAGGCCGCCTGTATCTCTGGCTTGCTGCCTGCTGATGTTTGGGTAGGTATGCACTTTATTTTCTTCCAGAAGTGTTTTCTTCTCTGCCATAGTCACTACCTAGAAAAGGCACTGGACTGAACATGTCTCAAAAGGGACATGTGGGGTGAGAGGCAGAGACAGAATCAGGGTACATCCAGCACAGCAAGGGTTATGTTAATGGAGAGGGTATATCTCTGCTAATGTCAAGGGCATACCATAGAGGTTGTGAGCTATGGCATGGTTAAAGACTTTCTGAGAGCCCTATGGCTCCATGAGAAAGCAGCCTGCTTTCACACATTTATATCCCCAGCCCACCATACATGTCCCCAGAGTCCGGTAAAGTTCCAGCCTCAGGGAGCTCTTATTCCTACAGCAAAGCTCACTCATTTTCTCTGTCAAAACAAAGGCAGCCAACTTGATTTGCATCCAGGTATAATAAACAATATGCCTGTCAGAAGAGCCAGGAAAAGCAGCACCTTAATCCTTCCTGGTTGATTCCATCAACTGAATGCAGGAGTCTAAGTTAGGAAGCTGGGGAAGGAGGCAAAAGGATTATTTTGGGGCAGGAGGCACACTTACTACAGGGTATTTGGGTTAAGTCAATGTTTGCTATATTATTTTTAAATGGCATTAAGCCATATTTCTAAATTGCATGCTTAAATAAGTGTTAAAAATTGTTTTAAACTCCTTTTACAAATGCTTCCCTGCTATTTCCTTTGCCCAGCAAACTTCACAATATATGCGCGAATAATTTCAGTCACTCTAGAACAGTGGGTTTGGATTAATAGATTATTTTTCCTATTTTTTCACCTGAATTTTCTCTAAACCACTTCATTCTCACTATTCCAGCACAGCTAGGTTGGGAAGAACATGTCCACGCTCTGACTTTTTGGATTAATAAATATAATTGAATATAAATTCTTTTTAACCTACTAAAAAAATCATGCCTTTGATCCAAAGCTGAGTGAACCAACAGGAATCTTTCCCTGGACTTTAATGGGTTGGGGACTTGGTCCTTATGCTTTTGCTGAAGGATAAGTGGTGCGAGATAACAGTTTCTTTTCTTGTAGTGCCCCAGCACACCAAGCCAAAAAAGCCAAGCACACATCTTGCTCAGCACAGCTCAAGAGGCATCTTAGAAAAGCCATTGCCAGGGCTTTCTCCAATCAAAGCAACACAAATGAGACAAGTGACATTACTGTATTGAGCAATACTAAGCTCCAGGTTATAAATATATATTTATGCCTGAAAAAAATCTGGGGGGTTTGCAAGATAGTGTTGGTGTGAATATAGAATGCAGCACAGAAATCATGGAGCTGTCACCAGCCACACAATAGAGGCAGAAATGGGTTTTGGGGCTACTGGGGAATGAGTGGTGTGAGGGAGCACAGTAGGTTCAGCATGGCTGAGAACTGGGAGGATGATGCCAGAGAAGCATCATGAGTGATGAATGAATCTCTTGGAGACATTCAAGACCAGGCTAGGTGTGGTTCTGGGCAACCTGATCTAGTTAAAGATGTTCCTGCTCATTGCAGGGGGGGTGGACTAAATGAGCTTTGACAGTCCCTTCCAACCCAAGCTATTCCATGACTCTACTCTATGACCCTAAGCCAAAAGCTAGCAATATGTGAGAACACAAAAACTTGCATTGGAGCAGACAGTAGGCGCCGACACAGCAACTGGCACTCACAAGCCAGACATGGAGTCCATTTTACAACTCCAGTTTGGTTTACTTATTTACACAGCTCATGGGTTTAAAGAGGCTGAGCAAGGCACGGAGACTTTGGTCTATACTGGCAGCAAAGTATTCCCATAGGCAGGATAAGGAAAATAATATGTCAGTGAAACAGTTACTTTGGGGGGGGGGGTAAGAATTAAATCCTCACTTTAGGGGGGAAAAATAGAAAAAAAAAAAAAAATCACAAAATTACAACAAATGCTTTCTGCAACAACCCCCTCATTATGAATATGAATGTTGTGTATGAGGCAACATGCTGCTGTGTGATTGTGTGTTTCTGCTGCTTGCTGCTCACATAACGATCTAGGGAGGTTTGATTTCTTCTGTTGGAAAACATTGGTTGTAAGTTCTACACAGAAACTAAGGGTTGGAAATCTGGAATAAAACACCAGTGAATCATACCCCTCTGTAAGTGTCCCACCAGACTGGGGCATAATATTATTTGCCAACAGAAATGCTCTAAATCAGTATAAATGTTACCTTTAGAGAAATTAATTTAAATGAAGCTTGTGAATGGAATGGTGAAAAGTAAATAAGAAAGGTCTGATCTGGCTCCAGCGATGATTTCACTTCTCCCCAGGAAATTACCAGGAATTGTTACCGTGCGTCAGAGGAAAGGTAAGGGAATAGCACATCCAGGATGTGGTCTTTAATAAAGGGATCAAACAGAAATGAAATCATGTTTAAGCTTTTGAGCTCAGCTTTTTACAAGTTCTTTGACTCAAAAATTTGTCCACAGGTAGGTTTCTTAGTGTTGGACATAGTACAGCAGGTCAGACAGGAAACTGAAGAAAGCAGCTCTAAGAAATCAGTGCTTTGGTATGCTAGAGGCCCTTTCCTTGCAATATTTTATGGGAGAATAGATAAAAATCTGCATGTATGAATGCAAAAAGTACATATAAGCAGATTTTCTTCATTAATAGACATGTCCATGTACTTGCTATGATAAGACCTTAAATACTCTGAGATTTGACATCAGACCATGTGATACAGAGGATTTGGTGAGATCACAAGTATTGCCTTTCCTGAAGATTTCCACATCTCCAGGGTTCAAGGTAAGCAGGGTATTTTCCAGTTTCAGAAGTTCCTGTCCCCCTAACCCACTTCCTCCTTCAGACAGAGCCTTTCTTAAGGTAAAATAATTGCAACAGCTTGTAGTCATACATTAGGAAGACTAGCTGAGGGTGCACTGGTAAATAACTGATAAAAACATAGCTCAATGCTCGTTTGAGGTAGGTAAATAACTCTGAATATGTAAATCATTAGGAAAGGATAGAATCAAAACCAGAATTATGCCATTTTAGAAATATTTGGTCACCCTATACCTTGAATACTATGTGCATTTCTGGGCCACCTGTTAGGAAAAGTCCATGGAAGGCTGACTACAGCCTTGGTTCCCTGGCACAAACCAAAGGCATTACAGTAGCACCATTAGTCTGGAAAAGAGGAGAATGAGAAGGGATATGGAAGGAGTTCATTTAATCATAGATGGCATAGGAGATTGTAGAGGAGGAATGAGGTCCAAATGGATATCAGCCTGACCCAATATGGCCTTATGTGCCTTCCTGTATGAAAGGGGCAAATGTGGCATTACTGACTCTTCCTTATCTTAAGAAGAAAGGAGCTGGAGGGAAGGGGGACAGCAAAAAAGGGAAGAAGGACAGCAAAAAAGGGAAGACTTCTGGTGATGCTCCTGAAAATGAATACCATGTTAACACCAAGAAAACGTATTCCATCCACATCTCAACCTGCCCAGCCTGAGATACTTCCATGACAGGTATTGTAATCACAACTTCACAGAGGGGAAAACTGATACACAGAGAATTAGTAAGTGGCCCATGGTTACACAGGAGATTTGAGGCAGAAACATGTCTGCACTCAATCTTAACCTTCTATCTAAAAAACCCAATGCAAAATGCTGACACGAGGAAAATGTTCCTCAAGTGGTACAAATTAGGGGATGGCACATACAGTGTGCCTCATTGTAAGCCTGTAAATTAATGTTAAACATGGATTGTGAATGCAATTATTCTGCCCTAGTTGCAGAATATATCTGAAAAGGCTAACTGGCCTATGTCAGCTCTCATCATTGAGGAAATCTGTCACCAGATCACAAATGCAGGGCTTTACTTAGGTGCTTAAAACTGACTTGGGGGAGATGAAAGACAGAAAGACAGACAGACAGAAAGACAGACAGACAGAAAGACAGACAGACAGAAAACCTTAAAAATTCTACTCTTGGTCTCGCATAGGGCTCACAACTAAACAGAGCACTTGCATAATTTGAAGAATGTGGGCCAGGAAGAATAAGCAGGAAAAGACTGCAGATTGCAGGACAAATCCTGCACTGTCACACACAAGAGGGACTGCATTGAAATTGATGGGATGGTACTGCTGAAACCACAGGGAAAAAAAGCCAACCTGACATCTCTACAAAATACTTTCTTGCAAAATACCACGATACCCATGCTTAGGGATGAGGAATAAACATGCAAACATAATACTGCAACTGGTTTTTTTACTGTTAAACTGGAAGTGCTTTATCTCTCCCTAGCATTCAATGTTTTCTCATGTAGCAGTTTAAAAGTGGGTACTCAAGGGGGGGGGGCGGAATGCAGGTATTGTCATTGTTCATTTCAATTAGGCTGAAAGATCAATGTCTGCAAAAACGCTGCTGTGGAATATCCAAATCCTTAACTCCACCCAGCAATAGCCCTGCAGAGATTGCTCTGAAGGGCTTCCTATGGAGATCAGGAGGTTTTACAGACGATAAACACAGTTTGGCAAATAGATTTGAAATGACTGATTTACTCAGATTTCCATGTTTACTGGTTTGCCACGGCTATAATTTGTACTTGTTGTCATATCTCATCTGGCCACATTCTGCACATTTTGTGTGAGTGGGTCTGGGAGGATTCATCTTTTGTAACTTTAGCACCACCACATGGTTTGCTGTGTTTAAAACTCCTGCTAAGAAACTGATTATTTTTTTACCCTTTTCTCTCTCTTCCTCACCCCCCCCCCATCTGTTTTTTATCTTCTCAGTATTTTTCACAGGCCTTAAGTAAACACCTGAAACCATTTCCTACTTGGAGCAGGTGCAAGATGCAATAGCGCAATTCCTCAGCAATCAAAATCTGAATTCTAAGTTTCTAGGGTTACCATTATTCCCTTCAAAGCCTCTAAAAGCAAATGCCATTCTGTGCTTAAATGTGCTGACCAAAACCATTTGTAATCCGACAGCAGGAACGCTCAGTTCCCTACTGCTTTGTATATTTCTCACAGAGCATTTTCCAAAAAAAACCAGGCTAATATTGTAATAAATAACTCTCCACTTCTAAAAAAAAAGGAGAAAGAAGGTGTCCATGCTTTTGGCAGCAGTTGATGCCGAAATGAAAAGATACAGAGCTCACATTTCTGAACATGTTGAAGTATTACCTTCCTTCCCAGATACGTGTGTGCATGATGAGACACTAAACACCCAAATTTTCCTAACATGGACATAGATAATGGAGGGGTTTGGGTTTTTTTCAGTGTTTGTGTTGATGAGGCTATTTAACTGCTACATCACTTTTCTAGATACGTGCCTCTAGCAGTGGAAAGTGTCTATGTTTCCCTCCGTGTTTGTTACACGAATAGACTGATCAATCTGCTCTGAGTTTGCTGATAAGAAAACATCTCAGCGTGGCTGAATTCTCTTGCATCTCAAATACCTAAAAATTTTGTAAAAGGAATTAAAAAAATAAAAAAAATAAATAAATTAAAAAAAAAAAAAGAGGTGGAAATCAGAGAAGCTATTCCATGGAAATATTAGTATAGTGGTTGCAGAAAAATTTACAGAGCAGATCTGCTTTAGGGCAAGAAACAAAGACAGATGTGACTTACATTCTGCCTCTTCTGAATAATTAAAAGTCATCTCAAACTGCAGAGTAAATGCAGATGGCAAAGTCGATGTATCATTTATCTCCAGAGTTTATCCCTTACTGGAATTATCATTCCCAAGGATTTTTTAATCAGTCTTTAAAGGCAGAATGGGCAGTTGTGCTACAGAACCAACCCTACACTGTAAGGGATATTTACAGATGCTAAGAGCCAATGGGATGCTCCAAGTATGCCAAGTTGCCATGCTGTACAGACATGAAGTGAGGTGCCCTTGTGGGTCAAGTGGAGCTACACCCTCAAGAGGGCAATTGGAGTCTCCAGTCTGAAATTACCTGTGAAGTTTAATTTACCACCTTGTTTTATTTATTTCTGTGACATGATCCAAAAATAACACGTCAATGTCTGCAATCACCAGAGAAAGACCAGAAAAACTGGGACCAAGAACTACACAAGAGGGAAATATGATGAAAAAAGTCAAACCAAATATATCATTGGGGGGGGGAGGGCTGGGGAAGAAAGCTATCAAGATACATGAAAAGCTACTAGGTCAATGTTTAGTAGGAATCTAAACCCTCAGCTGGACTGGTGCATCCAGAACCACAAAGTGCTATTGAAATCAAAGGTGTTCCAAACTGACAGAAAGGTCTGCCTAGAGGGATTTGAATTAAAGATAAAGACCTTGTATTTTAAGCTGACATCTCTCAGGAGAAAACTCCTTTTACTGAGGACCATAATGACTAACAGTGGTGTGTAGGCCATGTTTTAGCATATCAGGTTAGCACAGGAGGTCATGTCCGCTGTTTCACAACCTGTACTACTTTTATTGGAGTATTTTTCCCTCTATTCCTGCCAGAGCAGACATGAGAGGCAATTTATGTTATATTCCACACTGCAATATGACAAGACTTAACCAAAATCCTGTTGTCTTTACTCTTTCTGCCAGCGTAATTTGGACAAGTAAGGCAGCTTTCATTGACCCCCCTACTTGACATCAACATTCCTTCAGGATTCATTTTCTTTCTCCTGTGTGTTTAATTTAGCATTGATCAGTCCAGCTCCACCAGGGCAGCTAGAAGGAGGCACTGTGGTCCAGCAGACACAGGACCAGCTCTCACAAGAAGCTGTGCCCCCAAGCTGAGGCAAGAGGTCTGAAGAAGAAACAGGTCCCACAACACAACAAATTGCCAGTAGCTCGGAGCCTGCTTCTAGTCCTTTTGATTTCAGACTCTACGAAACAGCCTGGAGAAGGCTCAGGGGAGACCTTATAACAGTCTTACAATACCTAACAGCTGCCTAAAAGAAATCTAAAGAGGAGCTTTTGGCAAGGGCAGGTAGAGACAGGACAAGGGGGAATGGCTTTAAGATGACAGAGGGGAGATTTAGATGAGACATTAGGAAGAAATTCTTCCCTATGAGGGTGGTGAGGCCCTAGCACAGGGTGCCCAGAGAAGTAGTGGCTGCCCCATCCCTGGCAGTGCTCAAGGCCAGGTTGGATGGGGCTTGGAGCAACCTGCTCTAGTGGAAGGTGTC